>MJUU01033162.1:44320-67002 GCA_002080025.1 Modiolus philippinarum | reverse complement strand
CAAATTTCATTGAAATCAGACAATGTTGAATTTTCCCGCCCTTTTTTGGCGGCCATTTTGAAAATGGAGGTCAACAAACTATTTTCAACACTAGTTTTGAATTCGCCACAGCATGGCAAACATTTCATCATCTTACACTTAACCTTCATCTTCTATAGTTTAGGAACTAAAAGACAAAAAATACAAAAATTAAAAAAATTCGGTGAAAAAGGGGCAATAATTCCTACAAGGGGTTTTGGATTTTCTTCAAAATTTCAGGGTGGGTAGATCTTGATATGCTGAACATTTTTGCCATTTAAAGTTGACCTCTATCTGTTATAGTTTTTCAAATAAAAAATAAAATAAATTAAAATTTTGAAAATTTTACGGAAAAACAGAATTTTGAAACTGCATACCCTGGTGATGATTCAGGCCAAGTTTGGTTACAATTCGCCCAGCAGTTTCAGAGGAGAAGATTTTTGAAATTGTTGACGGACGGACGGACGGACGACGGACGGACGACGGAAGCAAAGTGATGGCAAAAGCTCACTTGGCCTTTTAGGCCAGGTGAGCTAAAAATATGAGTCTTTGACATTCTCAGGAAATTTACCAAAGTTGGAATCATAGTTCTGAAGCTTATAGCAAATCTACAGACTATATGCAACAATTCTGCAGAAAGATTTTATCCCTAAATCCAAAAATGTAAGAGGAGTTTGTGTCACATGCCACATATGTCAAAATCAACATCTTTGGGCCTTTGTCAAAATCAACATCTTGGGGCCTCTTGTTTGCACCAAGATAAAGATAAAAAAAAATCCGAAAGGTTATTGCGCATATACAGGCTATATGCAACAATTCTACAACAAAATTAAATCCATAAATCCATAAATGTAGGAGAAATTAAATCCATAAATCCATAAATGTAGGAGGAGTTTGTGTCACATGCCACATGTGTAAAAATTGACATCTTGTGTCTCTTGTTTGCATCAAGAGCAATATCAAAATTCCGTAAGCTTATTAAGCATCTACAATTCTACATCAAAATTAAATCCCTAAATCCAAAAATGTAGGAGAAGTTTGAGTCACAGGAAAGGGTGATTGACGGACGGACGGACGGACAGATGGAGGGTATAACATTATCCCCGAACTTTCTTCGAAAGTGCGGGGATAAAAAAAACACAATAAATGCTAATCATTCTTACAGCAGTATGCTCTTTCTACAGATAAAAGACCTGGAGTTTGATAGCAATGGCAAATCTCATAACGATTTTTTTCCCGTGGATGCCTGTAAAAAAAGGGTTGAAGTATAGGAACTTGCTACCGGTCCAGAAAAAAACACTTTTGTTAACAATCAAATTTTTCCGACATTCTTTTATAAGTTAACTAATCTGTTTTTTCAGGAAGGGAGCAAGTCCTTGTAATGAAAGCCAATACTAACTCATGATCCAGTATTAAAATCATTCGTTTTTGTTTTTAAAGATATTTTTCAAATGAATTAGATATTGATATAACAAAACACCCTGTTTCAGTTTTAAATACAATATCATCATTCGGTTATGTTCTTTAACTGACTTAAGATAATATCCGAAATTGTTAAATCTCGAAATTTTTTCCGAGATCCTCAGGACCGAAAAATAATTATATAATGAAAATAGTAATGATGCATTTCAAGATATCCCGCCACCTTTCACAATCAAGAGGTAAAACTCCAGAACACCTTTGACCTTAAATTAGAACCCAATCTCGATTTTGACCTAAGTTTGGTGGTAAACAAGTCGCATACCAAGTTTGAAGAGTATACATTATTCGGTTCACAAGTAAGCGGTTCGAAATCTCCGGGGGACGGACGGACAGACGGACACACAACTGAGCGTATCACATAATACCTCGCCACTACGTGTGGCGGGGTAAAGGTTGTATGGCAAATTATTAGACTCGATGGTATTTTGAAATGTAATTATACACTTACGGTCAAGAAAAGATAAGATCCTTGAAAATCCAACTCTGTCAATGTAGTGAGTAACCTGGTCTGACTCCGCAGCAGAAATTAGTTCAACAAGTAAGACTTTTTCTTGACCCGGTAAGTTGTGAAATGAATGAGATCTATGTATGGCTTGTAACAGAGTTAACAAGTGATCATCAGAACCTGTCGGAGTTGTTGGGGCACACAGAGATGTCGTTGTTAACAAAATCACGCCAAGCAAAACGACCACACACCTACGAGTAAAAAAACCGATAGTGTTAAATAAAATCAATCATACAAAAAATCGAAAATGGAGTCTATTTATTGCGTCTCTGTGGGTTGTATAGTCTTTTATGATCACTGTCATCCGTTGCCCGACTAATGCTCATAGCTAGAAAAACAACTATAACATAATTATATAGTCATATATGTTATAGATGTTTTGAACCGGCAATAGCTTTTGCTAAATGCCAATACCAAGTCCTGCTATCCCGAGTTTCTATCGTTATTTACGTTTGTCTCCAGTTTGTTATGTGTTTTCTGGTGTTGTTCCCATATGGATTGTGGCATGTGATTGTAGTTTTTCGCCATTATAGGTGTTTACTGTTATCTTGACTATATATTATACAGGAAGCTAATCAAATTGATTGAAAGAAAACTATGCATTATAAAACAGTGTAATATGGGCTTTATAATCAGTAGGTTAAAATATTTTTTCTTCCGTAAATGATCGTTTACAGTGTGAAACGACCCATATGAGATCGATGCACGCGACCTCGTCTTCCAATGGTAAATGGCAAACCATAAGTGCTCTTTTTGTGATACAATAATCGTTACCATGACTAAACGTCATAAGACACCTGACGAAAACAATACTAGTACAGTATAATTTTTGAGATATGTCATTGTTGCTTTTAATCTTGAAGTAAAAATGAGGCCTTCAAAATGAGATTTGCCCTTTACTCATTGCAGGTCTTAGACTACCATGCATTGGTAGAGAGTGCCTCATATACATTTATACCATATCACATTGTTATTTGTTCTTTGACAAAGAAAAAAACAAAAGCCAAAATACAACTTGTGATCGTTGCCATGGACACCAACTGTTTCCCCACGCAAAATGGATGTTAAAAGTTGGTGTCGATCGGAACTATGTATACACTTACTACTAAAAAAGTAGTCAGTAAAAAAGTGTAATCCATAAGTTGCAATAAATGCTAATTAAATAATACTCAACATCATACGTACATGTTTAAATGGGAACGTTCGAGATATAAATTACACTTTGTCGTAAGAGTGCATCCTGTATTGCATAAAATAAAGTGACGTGACGATTTCTTATCAATCATGTGAGTGTGTAATGATTACTGAATGTAGAAATGCGTGCTGATACTATGCCGTTTAAAAATATTGTCAGGTGTACTGAACATTTACTTTTGTTTTCGTAAAAAAGGCGGCATTAGACTTTTATCTCCCTCGTACAAAGCTCTTTTTTGAACTGATCACGAGTTTGACTTTTCATTATGATCATTTATTTTTTTTCTCTGTCAGCTTTTATATCTTTTGGTTTGTGAACATCTATAGGATCTGCACTAAAGGGACATCTGCAGAATAAAAATTCATACAGTCACTTCAGTATTTTGTTGAATATCTTAAGTTTTGAAATGTGAACCTCTTTAAAGGCGTTCGGTACTCAAACGATAGGACGTTCGTTAATACATTATTCTTATTGGTCTTCGTCAATTTTTATGGTTTATATTGATATTTCATATACATGTATTTATTATAATTGTTCAATATACTTAACAGTTCTCGCCCCAATATAGCTGAAATATTGCTGAAGTTGGTGAAAACATAAATCAATCAATCAATTAATTTTTCGAATTTCTACAATTTTATATAAGAAGGTATAGATAGATACTTGCAATTTTTATCCATAATTTTTTTCATTTATGTTTCAGGAAAGGTTCCTTAGTGGATTAGCTTTGAAATTATTAAAATAAAAACGGGGTCACCATGTTGTTTTTAAAATAACTTGTATCGAAATTAGAAAATATTTCTGGTGAATATATCGCGAATAACAGCTATTTTGTTGTTTTCGTTCATGAATTCTTTTATATTTTTTTCATAAGTCCCTTTCTACATGCTTTCAAAAAAATATAAAGAAAAATGGGGGTCATCAACTTCGTGTTTCAAATAATCTCAAAAATGTAAATTTTCATAACAATACCTTTGTAAAATAATTTTATCCGATTATCTACTTTTGTAAAAATATCCTTTTACAAACAATTTTACTATGAAGTTATAATACCACATCTAATTAGCGAAATACTTTGAATTCGGGTAGATGAATGTCATTGCTTCGTGGTTCATTTTGTATCATTGAAATATGAAAAAGTGACCAATTTGTTATGGTATAAGCCAAAGTTCACTTTTAACGTCATATTTTAAAAACAGATAATACCAAATAAATTAAAACTTACAGATTCAAAATGGCGGAAGACTATATAACTTCCATATATACAGCAAAACAGTGGCTAGCTGTGAGTTTGTAAACAAGACGTTTCTCATACGATGACAAATTGGTCACTTTTACATTGTTCTTGGATTCTTTGTTTTAGATTGACATGACTGACGTTCGGTTCTCACTTATTTTACTTTCTTACATATTTTTCAATAACATGCTATACGATATTCACAATGTGGAACTCAAATTACACAGTACTCCCCAATATTGTGTAAAGATATATAGGTAATACCGATACCGACATAATACCCAGTTGGTACTATCGGGAATTTTTATATACAGTTTTTCTGGATTTTTATCAGTTTCTGTCATTTTTAACAACTTTCCATAAAAAAGAAGATGAGAAATGCTCTTTGTAATGAGCTGTTTGTCACAGTATTGATTATTGATTGAAAGAAGTGCATTTGAATTAATGAGACATTCAAAACAGATACTAAGTAAGTGGTACTGTAACAGCTACAATGTCGGCTATAATCTGGTACTTTGATCTATAGTGATAGAGAATCGGATAACTGTCAAACCGTCATGTGCAGGTTGCTGTGCTGGTGTAATATTTTTTGTGTTCATACGCGATTGATGAATGAAAAGTTTGTTAAATTCATTTTAATTATGGCAAGCAATATACAAGTCATACTTGAATAGAAGTTTCAATTCCGTTTTTGTCCTAATATGAATTCCAATAAAAAGAAATACAGGACATTTTATTTTGTGATGCGAAACCTGTGACGGCGTAATGCAATCCACTTTTACGGATTTTTTTTATACTGGCCTGTGTAATAGAAAAAAAAGAAAGGTTATGGAATGAATGTACATGTGACAAAAACGCACACGACAGTGGTATCATATCAGTTCCTGTCTATAATTTGATGTCGCCTGAGGGTCTTCAACCAGAGGTGAACAATATTCATCTCCTCAAGCGAGATTAAGAAGGCTCCTATATAGTGCACTTAAGCGGTATTCTTGGCAAAAATGTTTAGCAACATCGATTGCAGCTAAACTATGTCATTGAAGCAACACATGTCGGGAGCGGTCAATGAGAAAAACATATAAAACCGGGCGACGTCTGCCTTCAAATAATTGTCATTAAGTAACTCGACGAATGACAAAAATTAGGACAAAAAAACAACATCAATAGACAACACGGGGCACAGTGAAGTAGAGTAGGCAAAACTTGCAGTGTAACTTAGGCTTAAAGGGGAAAGGGAAAAAGTTGTCGTATGTACAGATTATAGCATTTTAGTAAAAACAATGAAAATATTGAACAGTCAAAGCGAAAAAATAAATGAATTAGTAAACGTATGAGAAATTCTCAAACGAACAAACACGCCATAGTTATAATATAATAAGAGCATAAAGTGTGTATCAGTTCAGTTTTTAATTCACAGTTTCTCAAAGAATGATATTGTCACCATCTTATCCCGGTATGATATTGTCACCATCTTACCCCGGACATGTTTATATAAGCTTATTTGAAGTATGTAATAAACAGAATAAATTAAAACATGACTTCAATATTCTCACCCATCGATCACCATTATCTCTTGGCTAACGCTTCGGTCCGATATGAGTCTTAAAATGACAAGTTAAAGCCCATGTATTAATTTATAGTTATGTTATTCTTTTTAAACAAATGTTGGCAAAATATATAAAATTTAGGTCTTGGAATTTTCAGCACAACTATCTCAAGAAAACACTATAAAGTATCGCTAAATACAAGTGCAACACAAATTTATTTTCTATTTCCTAATGGGGCCATAACATTCGATGCATACCAGTTAAAAAGTTTTTTTCTTCAAGTTTTGAAGCTACGAGTGTAATGCAAATTTTGAAACCTTAAATTCCATTGCCAAATATGCAGACCGTCCTGCAGTATAAATCAATTTAATTTTGACCACAATTCCAAAGATTGTCACCCCAGCATTTTTCAAGACAAAAAAGATTTAACCACAATTTTGCAGAAGAATTAACTACAGTTTCGAAGTATGTGTTAAATAAAGTTTTTAAAATCTGTTCGCCAATGATTTTTTTTATTATATTTACTTACTTCATTGTGGTAACAGGTCTGTAATATATTCCAAAGACCAACTGAATAATCTTTAATGTTCTAATAGATAACGTATGACCCTTATTCTAATATCCAAACACGACAAAGCTTGCATACCTTTTATTTGCAGCACAATTTGTCCAATTTTCGTTTTTTTAAGTAAGCGAAGTCAAATTGGACTATTGCTTGACTTTTCAGTCCACTTCAGAATTTGATTTAGTCATAGAATTTTACAGTTAGGCAAACTTCGCCCAGTAAGAGTGTTTTTTATTTGAACAATTCATATTTTCAGAGTTTTTTCTAAAGAATTTTCTGACTTTTTAAAATTATTTGTGTTAAAAAATAAAGTACTTATACAAATATAGTACGCAGTATACCCACCGATTTTTATTCAATCACCTTTCCGATTAGGTATCAGTGACATTTCAAATGAATCGGTAGAATATTGCAAATACATTTGTTACATGTAAAAACACGCAACGTTTTCTGGTAAATTTTAAAAAAAAAACACATTTGACAAACAATTGTTAACAACTAAATACGGAGAGTAGATGATAAAAGTACACTCGTGAGCAACTTGTGAGTCATGTGAACAGCTCGTGAGTATCATGAGCGAAATTAAGATAGAACTATATACGGTTAGGGTTAAACATATCATAATTCATTTCATTTAGATAAACGTTAAAGAGACAAAACGGATTGGAGGTGTACAGAATGATGACCAACCAGATTATGGGAAATTTACCCAATCAAATCTGTTCTTTCAAAATGAACAGAATAAGCACACCCATCGATACAAATAGCTGACTATGTAAACGAGTAATCGACCGGCTTTTTCTAAAACGTCTACTGTAAACGTGGCATAACGGATTGTACATTGGTAGCATGAATTATTGTTTCTCTCCATGTCTTTTTTGGATATTTTGGGGGGGGGATTAGGGAGGGAGCTGTTGTCCAAAACCAAGTTGTGATTTTTATTCTGTCGATGATGCTCTTACAGCCGACTCTTTTTGAGAAAGGTTTGTTGACAACTATAACAACGATTATTCGATATTTTTCGTCAGTTTTGGTCGACGGTCAGAGAAAGCAGTCCAGGAGATGAAGAAGAAGGGGACTCTGAAACTAGAGAAGCTTGCAAGTGTGCTGTATGTATCTCTTGAATAAATATTGGATTCATATGATACACACTCGATCGAAGACAACCAATCCACGTAAATGAAAGACCAGGAAGGGGAAATTCAGCTAAAGCCAATCACAAGCCTAGTGAAACGCAGTGACCCTTCATGGATTCAGAAAATAAGAACTTTATTCAGTTGAAATTCACGTCTTGAGTCTTCCTCTTCTAAGCCAGAAGTAGCAGCAGCAGCAGCAGTAGTAGCAGAAGCCACCATTACCATTGCGCGGCAGCAGCTGCAGCATTTGCAGAAGCTACTATCACAATGGCGAAGCAGATGCAGTAGTATAGCGAAATCAGCACGCAAGCACAGCTAAAACCGTACTCGTAAGCGACTAGTGAAACGTGTGAGCATACCCGCGAACAAAAAATAAACTCGTTTGCACGTTTGGACGCGGATGTGATAGAAAACATCCACGGACAAAATAAAAAAAAATAAAATAACGGGGAAAATTGCCATCTTAACAAACGCAGACCTGATAGAGGACACCCTCAGGAATACAACACAATGACAATTGCTGAAAACATCCGACCACGTCTGAGTCGTTCCGATCGGAGAAATAACCGATATCCTGTCTAAATGGTGGGTCAACAGCTGGGGCCACACTGACATCTGGTCGCGCATGCGCTCTGTACTTATATTATATGAGACCCCTGCGGGGTCACGTGTTGTCCCAACTCGTCATTTCCAGTTAAATGGCCACATACGGCTTCTATGTCCGCAACAAAAAACCTTTACCTCCGGTCCGGTGACATTCAAATCGAAATATTCGGAACACCGTTAACCGAAAGATGTGTAAACGTTAATAGAAAACAAATATTAGAATCTAAATTTTTATATATTCATGGAACAAAGAAACGTTTCACCTATAAATGAGTACTATATTTTTGTTTGGCATAGAGGATATATAAGAAGTTCATATTGTTCAACGTTCAAAATTTTGGAGTATGATATACAGGAAAACACAATAAACTTAAGCACTGACAATGTGAATTCCCATAAAAACCGAGAGTAACATCAAGTGATCCGGAAGGGTAAGCATGTCCTGCTCCGTATGTGGCACACTTCAAACTATCCAGTTAATCCAGGGTGAAGTCAAAACTGGTAATGTCCAATTCTTGAGGACGTGAAATCAAGCTGAAAATATTTTTTTTTCATTTGGATCATCCAAAAGCAATTTACTTTTTCAATGACGTCATGGTGACGGCCATAGAATATCTGGAGGGATAACAGTAAAAAATGCTGACAAATATATAATATGAAAAGGAAAGGAAATACGGTAAATGTCAAGGAGACAACATCCCATTTCCAGGTTAAAACGACAAAAAAAAAACAAAACATCTAGGTGTCCATATGGTCTTCAACACAGTGAGGAACCTCACGCCATATAGTAAGCCCTAAATGGCCCAGAAAAGGTAAAAAAGTGAATAAATCAATGGAAACAAACCACATCCAATAACCCAAATATCAAGAAACTAAAATTTTATAAGAAGACAAGGACAAGCCAATGACCAACATATTCCTGACTTGGGACAGGCGCAAAAATTGCGGTGGGGTTAAACTCGTTTTCTTGGATCCAAACCCTCCCCCTATGTGTGGTGAATGGCTAAAAATAAATACACAAAAAGACTCACAGTAAAAATCAAACTAGAAAAAAGTCCAACTTATCAATAGTTTTTGTAAGCAGTTTCCAAATAAAAGGGGTCTATGTTAAACTACTGCAAACTGGCAGCTATCTAACATAAGACTTTGAAGAGGGTCATCATCATCAAAAGTCTAGCTATATTGGCCGCCAATCCTCCCTTCCATTACGAAAGTATCAGATATGAACTCAACAGCCATGGTTATTGAATCTTTGTAGACAATGAAAGAAATGTTTACACAGTACTAAGTGAAAACAATCTTTAATGATCACTATTCTGACCGAAACTTCAATTTGTTCCACAGGGAACTGATATCTGTAAAAGAACCAATCGTATGGAATGAATTTTTAATATTTTACGAAAGGATATGGAGTAAATGAACACGATACCATAACATGAACGACTTATTAATAAGCCTTTATTTATAATGTGGTCACGGAAATAACTATGCTTAATGGGACAGGCCAAATAATTGGTACAATCTCTAGCGCAACAAAACATCTACAAAATACACTCCGCTATAATGAAAATTAGGAATGTTATTTTCCACGATAGAACAACGGCAATAGAATACCCAAGGAGCAAAGGAGTGTAGTTTACAAAAATCGAAGTCCAAAGACATGGCTAAAACGAGGACACAGAAATCAATGACGTTAGACATATACGGAACAGAGGAATACAAATCACAACATTCAAAACAAATGCACTCACCGTGTGAACTCCCATGAAACTGAGAGCGACATCAGGTGCTCCGGAAGGGTAAGTATGTCCTACTCTGTTAACAGTTCACGTCACACTGTAGGTGAGTCAATCTAGTAAAACGCCAAATCGGTAGTAAAATCCGGGAAGATGTGAATCTAGCTGAAAATGTCCACTTTTATTTGGGAAACTGACACGCCATATCTTTCAATAATGTTATGGTGAAGGCCATATGATTTCTAGAGGGATGAAATTATCATAAGGTTGAACAAATCCCTGACTAAGCAGCTTTTGTGACAGTGTTTTTGCTTCTGTTCAAAAAATTATTCTACAAACTACACTCTCGACAGTAACGAATCAGCTGTAAAATGTACACTCAATAGGCTGGAGATTTAGGTATATTGCTGCTAAGAAAGAGACAGTTTACCTTTGGGAAATTAGAATCATCACGCTTGTCATATAACTTAGATTTCAAACGTCAATTTACCGCAAAAGATCTTGGTACGAAGCTGAAGTAGTTGTATCAGTTGTTTCTTCACTTACAAGCTTATTGCATTTGTATTGGGATAGATATGATGTAAATATTCCTTACATTTAGGATTTTTAAGAGAAAGTACATCGTCTTTGTAGCGGAAGCTGAAATTAAAGGACTGGGCTAAATGTTTTTGTTTTTTATGTGTAAAAACTTGGTCTCGTACAAGTAAAGGAAAAGGTCAGCTAAAAGTGGCACACAATTAGTTCCCACAGGAATCCTTATTGTACATTGGAAAACACGTCCTCCGAATTCGAAAAAAAATTTGTCGATAAAACATTCTAACATTTTGATAACGCCGGTCTCGGTTTACTTCTTATTTGAATCAGTGTGGTTCTTAACAAAATATGTCTTGTCTTTCCCTACTACAAAAAAGGTGATTATGCATTCTCCTATTCTTAGTGCAGAAACATTGATGTATTAAATCTGCAATTACTGTTTTCACTTTATTGCGTGGCAAATGGAGAAATTGACAATATTGAAATTAAAGTCGTCCCTTGTGTTGTTCATTTTTGTACTGAGATAACCATCTTCGTCCAATTCGAGATGTTAGTCCATAAAAGATGTACAATATAGATGAAGTAGTGTCTTTTGTTTCTTTAACCTCGAATTTTGGGGCATAAATTAATGTGATCCATTTGCAAAAAAATCCGTTAGTAATGGAAAGAACAGCATCAGTTTATCTATGAGTGATGTTGATTTATCTACTTTTTATTTTTTTATGAGGGTTTACGAGTCTCTTAATATTCAGTCTTGTAGGAGTATAAGAACAAGGCTGCAAGTACAGGACAACAGTTTTTGTCCATTTGAATATCAACTTGCTTTTAATAAATAGCACCTCCAATTGTCGAAAATATTCTCCTTTAAAATCATACTGCCCACCTGCTTCATGACTTGAAATAATATTTAAAAAAATAATAAAATTGAATAAATTTAATTTATTTCATTATATTTATCTTTGTCCTTAGCTGAATTTTGCTTTTCTATTTAGATCAATTTGGTTATTTGTTCTCGTTCAGGTTTTACACGTTTTTCGGTAAATGCACTTCCAGATGTTTTGGTTTTATCTGCACTGGTGAGACATAATTTGTCGAAATGCACATATGCAGAAGATAAATTTACAGTAACTTTGGTATTTTGTTATTTATAAAAAATAATTAATACAGCTCATATATTGCTTTGAAATCCAAATCGGCTTTACTGTCTAGTACTTTACGCATTTTAAGGAATGATGGAAAAAATCAATGCATAGAAAGTTTTGGCAAAATAACAACATGGTAAGTAGACTGTTTAAATAAAATATCTTCATTTCTGGTCTACTAATGCGGCTTTTCGAAAATTGTAGTCCTTACAATATTCGTTATAGTCGATGCTATGCACATAACATATTGTTATCTTGTTATACAGCAAACGAATACCTAACCAAGGGGAAGAAAAGGGAAAAATCTTAATTCCAAATTCTAAAAACATGAAAAAAGAAGAGACAGCATGACAGAAATGATAAAAGAAATACACACGAACAAGAACTTCACAATAAAGCATTAGCATAGAGCCTCACAAAAACTAGTCAGATGTTCCCCGGAAATTTAAAAATGGTCTGTTTTACACGTGGCAACAGTCACACTGATAATGAAAAGTTATATTTAAGGTCACATTTATCATCATTAGTGAAAAAGAAACTTTGTAACGATTTGTGAAATTTTGATGACAATCGTAGAACTACTGTAATGACAATTCAAGCCGTGGTTGAACACACCCTTGGTGCATAAGTCTTTGAATAAAAGAAGTGTTATGTTGATAAAAGGCTGTACATATAACTTACATGACAATAGCGAATTGATGACCCCTTAGGGTTTTTGTTGTATAATGACTACGATGGACTTTAGCATTCAAAGCTATATTACAAACGTAATTACGAACTTTCCAGGTGTTTAATTACCCTTTCTAATAAGAAAAAATATGTACCTCTCCAGCGTACGAAATGTACACTTTATAATTGATATTTTAATATCATGCATGTATTTAATACAGGGAGCTGTTGAAAAATCAAAAGCACAAAAGTCGAAGATATGTTCAGTCATAATTACAATCGTTCCCTAAAACACTTCTATGGTCATCACCTACTATTGATAGATAAACATGGACATTTATGCTATGTCTACACGGATTTGAAATAACCTTTTTACCTTATCTGGGATTAGCTAGTATATAGGGTGCCGAATACTGTTCAGGTTTTGCTTACACTTCCGAATCACATTAAGTCACTCTCCATTTATATAATACCTCAAACTGTGAGTGCTTTAGTGTTTAAATATTTGTACAATTCTTACGTTACGTTGATGTCTACTTGTCTTCAGATTTTGTTCTTCAAATTTCTTTTTTTATCGTTTTTGCAATGTTTGTTTTACTCTGGGTAAATAAAGCATTGCATACTTTTCATTTGTCCCATAGGTGTATTCTACTACTGTTGGATTGCAACTGGAGTATAATATTAAGCTTAGATAAATTTCTCAGCTCTATATGTTAATATTTCAAACTATCATGGCAGGCTACACTCGAAACACTTCATTCATGGGCATGTTGTTACAAACAAAATGCAGTGTGAGTTTTTCCTCTATAAAACCCATTTACTTTATTGATATATGAAGTAAATCATCTATCAGATCATATTCATCCAACAATAGGTTTCTGTCCACCTGCCTCTGCATTCATATGCTGCAAATAAAATAAATAGTTTGTAGAGGATGCATGCCTGATATCAATTAACTTGTCAACCCTTGTGGCTTATAATACAAAAAAAGTTCATATACACAGTAATTACAATAAAAACGGGTAAAAACTTCTCTGACATGAGAAATTACCTTGCTATTAAGGTGTCTCAGTGGTATTATTCCGCCATTTTTGTCTAAAAATTATTCATTTAGGTTTCATTCATTAAGAAATTTAACAAAATAGTTATCTAAAATGAAAAAAAAAGTTCAAAGGTATTTAAAATTTATATTTCTAATCATTTTTATAACATTTTCGTTACAAAAACGTGAGCTAAAATACATGAGCTTTAAATTTGTTGCTTGATTTACAGAACACAGAAATTATTCAAGGGAGATAATTTAATAAAATAATTTAACAAAGATATCACTAGAAAAATTAACATTTTGCAATTCTTCTCTTTTATTTCAACGGTGACCCCTAGTTTTAATTTTTTATATGTAAACTACATAATAATAATTAAACACATGCAAAGTATGAAAAAATTCTATAATAGATTTTTCAAACTATCGTCTCATATAATTATTTTCCCTATCATTTTTATGTAAAATCCCGTAATTTTCAATTTCGGATTTTGCGCTTAAATGCACGGTAACCCCCAAATTTTATTTTACATTTTGAACTATAATACAATTATGTTTCTACACAGAAAATTTCACAAAATTCTATAATAGGAAATTAATACCCTGCAGACACCTTAATAGAAATTTTCTGTTTTTGTCAAAGTTCTAACCCTTTTTAAAACACTGAGGCCTAATTCAATGTATGGCACTCGGTGGATGTCCTCGTACTGGATATGGCCTCTGTTTTCTATATTTTGTGGTAATGAGTACTTTATTTTTGGACTATATTTTGATTTCCATATTATTTGATTCTAATGCTGCTGAGGAGAGGTTACTCCTTGAAACACGTGTACAACATAACAAAATTATGCTACTTGGGTATTTGTATATTTTTAAGGAAAGAACAAATTAAAAAGCCCAATGTCTTGCTTCGTACTTAATTGTACAAAATATCAGGTATCCCGACGCATTTAATTAAGCGATATTCGATCTTTTTTTTACATAATTAATACATCATTGAGTGACAAACTAAATACATTTTCTCTATCATCAATATCTGTGACTACGTTAATGGTTTGCATTGTTGCTAGATATTTGTCTTACTTTTAGGTGTGTTTACTTTGTTTTTGTAATTCTGCTTTTCCGTTTTCAGTTGAACAATGTTAAAGAATATAACCTGATGAATAGGCTTAGCGAATCAATCGTATTTGGTGGGCAAATATAAATGATCAAGTAATTATGTTAAAGTTGGCATCAAGTAATTATGTTAAAGTTGGCTAAGAAACATATCCTTGAAAGACTTTGTGCCAACTTACCTGCACTAAGTAATGCAGAAAGGTATGAGTATCTGATGGCGAAGAAACATCTAAAATAAAAAAAGTCAATACTAATATTTTGAACTTCTTTTCGAACGACTTTTCCAGAATCATAATGTCAGTTCACTTTATGATAGACTATTCTTGCGGTAGATATCACCAGTTTTGGGGGAACTGTTTTTTTTTCATTGATTATGCCGAGAATAAAAATTTGCAAAGTTCAGTAGTGTCTGTCTTATTCTCGTATTTTGGACCTTGTCTCGAGTCTTTTGTCTGGTATACTTGTCTTAAGTATTATGTTTTGTGTCATTGTATTGTGTCTTTGTCTTTCTCTCCTTTTGCTCTAATGTCTTGATGTGCGGCTTGTGTTATCTCTTGTTATTGGGTCTAGAATCTTTGCCTTGAGAATTTGTTTTTATCAAGTTCTTGGTCGTGCTATGTCCCTATAATAGTTTCTTTGTTATTACCTACATTATATTTACATAATATCTACTGACAATTCGAAAAATAAGACGCACCTTTACATTTCCTCTACTGTAATTTTTTTTAATTAATAAATTTATATGCTACAAGTTCCCTTAAGCTACAAAGTATTTTCATTACATATAAAGCAAAGGATTCTAAAATACTTTGAACTGTTTCAACCAAATCCATTCCCAGTTTCCGAAGTAGATCAAATAGGGACAATTTGGAAAATATATTTGAGCTGTTTTAATTTGATACATACGTTCTACTAAGGCGATGATACGACTATAGCCTGTATTATGGACCATCTGCGTTACCGTGTTAGACTCTGCTGCTTTGTACAGGTCTAGAAGTAATTGCTGGTCGCCCTGATTAAGACTCGTGTACAGGTGACTCTTCATAATCCTGTCGATTTGTGCCTGAAGACTAGCCCGTTTCTTAAAATGTAAAAAATGTAATGTTAAAACCGATTACAATCATTTTGCAAAACATATGTTTTCATTATGGTGTTTTTTCATTCTTTCTTAAAATAAATTCAAATAAACACAACAGTCTATAATATTTAAAACAATGTATATACATACAAACAAATCATTAAATACGTGAAAATATGCACATTTTAGAAGTCCCGTAATGTCAGTTTTAGTGCCATTTTTAAAAGAAAGCGAACTCATTTACTTATTCTATTTTTATTATTATTACAACACATGCTATTGAAGTTTGGAACAAATACTGACCGAATAATTAAATACCGAAATAACAGTTACTGTGAATTTATTTTCTGCATATGCGCATTTCGACAACTTATGTCTCTTCAGTGCAGATAAAATCTAAACGTTTGGAAGACCATAAACAAAAGATGTTCAAAAACTGATAGATAGCAATTAACCAATATGATCTAAATGTTAAGCCAAAATCAGCTAAGGACAGAGCTCTGCATGGGGGAGATACTCCTCAGTATTTATGTAACAGAATTTACATATATTTAGATATTACAAGGTTCTAAATGGAATCGGCTCTCGAGTCAGCACCGAAGTACTGATAACTGGGCTGGTGAATACGCTCGGGGACTAAAAGTCCACCAGCAGAGGCAATCAACCCAGTGGTAACAAATACCAAATACCGAAATGACTGTGAATTTATTTTCTGCATATGCGCATTTCGACAACTTATGTCTCTTCAGGGCAGATAAAATCTAAACGTTTAGAAGACCCTAAACCCAAAGATATTCAAAAACAGATAGACAACAATTTAGCAACATGATCTTAATGTAAAGCCAAAATCAGCTAAGGACAGAGCTCTGCATGAGGGAGATATTCCTTAGTTTTTAACAAAATTTACATAAATTTAGATATTGCAAGGTTCTAAATAGAATCGGCTTTCGGGTCAGCACCGAAAAAAGAATTGTTTATTATATCAACCCAGTACTTTAGTGCTAACCCGAATAAGACTTAACTTGGATAAATACAATAGTCAGTAGAGTGGTTAACCACCGGAATTGATTTCAAAGAGGGCATTGTCGCAACTGATAAGCTTAAAACCGTAATAAAAACAAAATAAGTGTTGCGAGGTGGTTATATAATGCAAAAATACAACAGTCAGTAGAGTGGTTAACCACCTACTGTACTATTTTAGATTTTAATTTAGATCTTTTTGGTTATTTGAGTAATATTTGGCCTACAGATATTCGGTTTATAGCGTTCAAAATGTTCTGAAATTATGGGCACTAAAGAGACAGGAGTTTTCTGTTATTTATTACCACTTGGTCGATGACTCTGCTGGAGGACTTTTAGACTGAGAGTCCTAGACCAGTATTCCATAATCCAGTGCTCACCCATAATTTGAATTATTTGGACACTTGCAATATCTTAATACTCAAACATTTTGCTTAGAATTATCGAAAATGTCGCGCATATGTCTGTAATTTGTAGGTTTCGCCTTTTGATTTAGATCGATTTTGATCGTTGTGGTTATTTGCTTTCCATTAGGTTTGAAACTGTTCGGTTTATGGTCTACACAATGTTTATTCTGCACCGAAGAGACATATTTTCGAAATGGCCATATGCAGAGACTTAATTTACAGTAACTTCGTTATTTTGTCATTTATTTCTTATCGTGGAATATTTAAAAGTGACAAAATACATAAAAAACTGAAGAAGAGGTCAGTCGATGATTTAATTTTTGTTTTTTTAAATATTGCTAAAATCGGTATCAATGTGGTTTGATGAGTTTTATGAGATATAAGCTTTTTTTTCTTGCTGAATGTCTTGGAAAGTATCAAGATAATTTTTGTTTCGTGAACATTCCTTTTTTATATTTTCTTGTTTTTTTATATTCAAGGTATATCCTTTTTGTACATATATACATACTCTCCTAGGAATATTTAAAATCATTTCTTCACGATAATGAGAAACAATATCTTTCTATAAGGGAATTTTTGTATGAATGTAGCGGGAGATTTTTTTTAAATTTGATTGATACTTTTGAAATAAAAAATCGCGGGAAACGTCTCTATAAAAGTGTAACCTGTAGAAAAGTCGCCTGGACGTTTAGTCCACTGTTCTGAGTAGAAGAATGTTTTCAATTGATTGATTATATATGTAGAAAATAAACATACAGTCAGTTTGCTATTTAGTCACTTATTCATCAGGGTCGATACCCTTAGTCTCAGAGGCTATTTAACAGCCCAGTAGTCATTACATCGGTGCTGACCAGAATTAGTCAAGTTCATTTGGAAACTTGCAATTTTTCTGGAAATTTTTTAAAACCAAAGAAGTATCTCCCACGCAAAGCTCTGTCCTTTGCTGATTTTGGTTACATTAGGTATTTGTTCTCTATCAATTTTAAAATATCTTTGATTTTTTGGTGTTATAAATGTTTATATTTTATATGCACCGAAGAGACATGTGTTTTTGAATTGGCACTTGCAGAGTTTTAAATGTAATTGATGATACATGCAGAAAGTAAATTTACAGCAAGTACGGTATTAAGTTATTCGTTACATCTGTATCGATGCTTCTGCTGGTGGACTATTTGTCACCTAGGGTACTGTAAACCAACTTGTTTTCGCGACTTTCGCTTGCGTGAAAATATCAAGAAAATAAATCGTCACGAATAGTTCATATCCGTATATAAAAGCGTTAACAGCGAACTCCACCAGGAAGGACAAAACGCGAAATGAAGTAGCCGCGAAAATAAGTTGGTTCACAGTATTCATTAGCCAAGTTGTCAGTACTTCAGTGCTGACCCGAAAGGCGATTTTATTTGGAAACTTGCAATATCTAGATCTTTATAAATTTTGTTGAAACCTAAGGAGTATCTCAATCGTGTAAAGCTCTGTAGTTACATGATTTCGGTTTTCGATTTTTTGTTTTCTATCAGATTTAACATATCTTTGATTTTTATGGTTGAACAAATGTTTTTAACATATTTTATCTTAATTGAAGACACATAAGTTGTCGAATGGCCATATGTAGAAAGGAAATTTACAGTAAGTTCGGTATTCAATTATTTATTAACACTGGGTCGATGCCTCTGCTGGTGGACTGTATGTCCCCGATCGTATTAATCAGCCCAATAGTCAGTTCTTCGGTGCTGAACCGAAAGCCGATTTTATTCGGAAACTTGCAATATCAAAATCTTTGTACATTTTGAGAAAAACCAAGTAGTATCTCCCTCATACCAAGCAATGTCTTTAGCTGATTTTTGCTTTCAATTTAGATCTGGTGGGTTATCTGTTATCTAGTGGCAACTTTTAAATGTCTTTTGTTTCATGGTCTTCTAAATGTTAAGATTTTATCTGCAATGAAGAGACGTAAGTTATCGACATGGCCATATTCAGAACTAAATTTACAGTAATTTCCGTATTTAGTTATTATATAGGTTGTAAGCAACGGTAGAAATGTACATTTCATAATACCAACAGCGATGATTAGCATCTTTTTAATGCTATTCAGTCAGAAACCCGGTTGACTAAAATTGTCTGCCCTTTAAATTAGAAACTCTTCAAAATATAACCAAAAACTTGTAACTCCAAAATGGACGCGGCAGTTTGGGCAGGTCCTAAACATGTTACTGTAATATTAAAAAAATGTTAAATACCGGGATTATAACAAAACTGATAAGATAGCAAGTAGTTTTTCTTTCAATCCCATTATAACAAAAGACACTGAAAACCAAAACTAACATTAAAAAATAGGAGTTGAAGTCGTTGTTATGTCGACCCTGAAGGCATTTATTAACAACTGGTCGATGAGAAAAATCGCAAAAATTCAAATCTGATTGTGCGAGAAAAGGCACGCATTCGTCCGATCGGCCTTCCCAATGTAAATTCAAGAGTCGATAGCATTGACATTAAAATTTTATGCTGTAATGAGTTCGGATAAGGTAGGCAAAACACTAAAATCTGACATTACCTTTATTCAATTGGATATATTACGTGACTGTATCTACGTGCTTGTGTTTAGAAAAAGCCTTAAAAAGGGGGGTCGTAAATAAGTAGCTATCGTATATGTTCAATTCGAAAAGAATAACTGTATTTCTAGCGTCAGTGTCGTCGATTTAGCTCGTAATGTCGTTATAATAATACTGGTCAGCTACAAATTGTGACATACATTAATTGCAAGTGTACCATGTTTTAAATCAGACTAATAAATTAAGTTAAGAATATCATTATTCGGCTAGACTTCAGGAAGATTAGACTTTTTTTTAGCAAAATAGTGGCCTTTTTGCTTTTTTCAAGATATAAACATTACATCTCGTGTTTACTGTAAAAACTGCTAAAGCAATAACTGTAAATTGTTTTTAACAACAGCGGTGAGCAATTTACTTGTTATGCATATTCCAAAAAATCTTCACTTCATAGACCTCTTCATAAATTAAACCAAACTCGTTGACAAGTCACAAATGTCGACAGCCAGGCAAGAACTACTGACAACCTATAATTGCGCTTTGTAGCTTCCTTTCTGAATTCGATTTGAAAAAGTTCATATTCATGCTCAGGTATGAAACACTTTTCTTGAGTGTACGAACAGTCGACAACTTCATTTTCAGGTGGATTAAAAGACCACTTACAGTAGACTTTTCACACAAGGCAATGCATATACTTGAACTATGAAAAAATTGTAACTTACTAAAATTTGTATATACAGAATATTTATTTATATCGTAACAGGACTCGTGACCTCCAAGGTTAATGCTTTTTTTCCTCATCGTTGGAGAATCATGAAACCTGTAATCGCTCCATCTTCACATACATACTTGTGCATCTTTGACGAGTGTCCTAATTCTTACAATTTTAATATTTAATATAATATTGGAATTATTATTGATTTGGCGATTGACATGGTTGAGGGACATAGGTTCATGTGACTCTCAATTAGATGAGATTGAATTAATTACAAATTAATCACTAGCCCATGTGGTGAGGACTAACTATTTTATTTACGGAAAAATACTAAGGTTTACGGAGAGCAGGAAACGGAAATCTATTTAATACCAATATGTCAGGGTAGATTCAGGATGTATAGTTAGAGGGGATGCAATTAAAAAAATTACCAATATATTTTTAGACAAATTTTTGGCAAAAATCCACCAATTTTACCCTACTTTTTTGTTTTAGGGAAGGTGAATATCCCCAGCGCCACCCCTCAATGGAAAAGTGTAGACATTTAATCTTTTGTTGATAATGGGGTTGGGATTTGATATCGCGGTATACATTTAAGTATAAGTTACATTTACAATAAAATATGGTAGGATTAATACGAAAAGATCTTTTCCCTTGAAGACGTTTTTTTTTTTAATTCGTGCCTAAATTTGGTTTTTTGTTGGTTTAACATATTTATTTACAAAGAAGCAAACAAATACAATACTTAAATATTTCAACAAATAGGATTCAGAAATAAGAATAATGATGCTTATCCGTCTCCGTATTGATGAGATGCAATAGAAGCCGAAAATAAATATCAATCCCAAGACTTCATGCAAATGTCATGCAATGAGGTTAAAAAAGAAATTCTAGAAAGAAACAACTTTAATTTTAAAGAAGCAATTATCGGGAAAAACTTAACGAAAACTCTTGAGGCAAATGAAAAATTAAAAAATCGGGTTTAAGCCTCAGTATTAAAACAAAAAACTCCTTGAATGGTTGCTTTCTGTGTAGAATAAAGGTATTTCAATATTTCGTTTCAAGTTCACATTTAATGTTTTATGATATTTTGTATCTTTAATTAAAACGTTTTTCTTAATAACAATAACATGGAATTCGTATTGAAGTAATGTTTATTGATTAAAGTTTATGCTTGGCTAAGTTAGACTTCAGTGAACTCGATTAAAAAATTGTTTTTATTCCCGCCAAAATATGTCCAACTTTTAAATTATATATAAAATCGTAGCATTTATGTGCTAACTTTTCAATGGATGCAAATGAAAGCACATTCTTTCTACTATATCCATGATTTTTTTTCATTGAAAAATAAAAATATGCCAAAAAACGGTACAGTAACCAAAGTAACCAATGTTATGACCGATTTTTGACAATTTTGTACATGTAATAACGATAGCTTTTTATCCTCAGTTTTCTGTGGGAATCATTTGAAAAAACCCCATATCAATATCAGTATGTGAAAAAAGCAACCAAAACATATCTCTAATTAACTTTTAGAAACGTAGCGAAAACTTTAGAAAATACTTTATCACTTTTTTACCTCGTTTTGTTCGATTTCAACCGGGTTTGTGACTGTTATTGATAACGAAATTCTAGGAGGGTTGTGAGCTGGATTCGAATCCATACCTCTACGGCATCATTCGCCTAGCAGTTTCCAGTCTGCCATCAACTCAACACGACAGCAAACACATAAAAAGTTGCTGGTAGATCGGGATGTATAATGGGCGATCTCATAGATGCACACGGTATGGTAGAAATAAGAGATAAAATAAGGAATAATTACAATGGTAATGATATAAGTGACATTAAATTGTCGTTGAGGTATGGAAGTTAACAATGTCAATTCGAAAACGTTTCCCGTCAAATAATTACATTTAAAGGTTTCAAGGGATGTCTATTGACATGAAATTTAGCTTCAGATCACAAGCTATGTATCCGGTAGTTTCAAAACGGATCAGATTACAGACTTTAATCTTACCGTATGGTGTCCTTGATTCGTTCCTGATTCTTGATTTAGTTCCTGAAAAAATAAAAAANATTGCAATATTACTCCACGGGAAATATAGTCCCAATTTATGATAATCAATAATTTATTTATTTTCGTCTGGATTTTAAATAAAACCAGAAATTTGATTATGTAATATATAATAATTCAGTTTTTGAACAAAAATAAACATTTGGCATGAACGATTTTTTTTTATTTCAAAACCAAAAGTGCACATTTAACCAACCAATATGGCGCCGAGAATCGGATTTTCCGACTGCCAGTCAAAAAGAAAGGATTTTGTAATTTATTGAGGATTATTATAAATGGTAGCATTACATTGACATGCGAGTTGTTTTC
>MJUU01033162.1:11894-42849 GCA_002080025.1 Modiolus philippinarum | reverse complement strand
AAATCGCCCACACTCATACAAGCCAAGAAAACAGGAAGTGACAAAACAGCTTTATTTAGTTAAGTCATAGTTACACATCAAAGAATCGGCAAACAAGAAGTGCATGCACAACAGACCTGTAAATGGCTTACACATTACAACTCATTATTATAAAGCTTCAGTCCAAATTTGAAAGCATTCCCACTTACACTAGCCTGATAAACTGTGACAAAAAATTCTCATCCATAAAGGGTTATAGTAAAACTTCAACATATCGGCAAACAGGAAGGGGTAATACGACAGACCTCAAAATAGCTTACACGTTACAATTCATTATTATAAAGCTCCAGACCAAATTTGAAATCATTCCCAAATCACACCATTCAAGTAAACTGCTACGAACATTTCTCATCCATAGTGTGTTATAACTAAACTTCAATATATTGGCAAACAGGAAGTAGCAACACGGCAGACCCGAAAATAGCTCATACGTTACAACTCATAATCAAACTGACCAAATATGAAATCATTCCAACATATACAAGCTGAGAAAACTGTGACGAAAATTTCTCATCCATGGTGTGTTATAATGAAACTTCAACATATCGGCAAACAGGAAGGGGCAATACGGCAGACCTCAAAATAGCTTATACGTTACAACTCATCATTATAAAGCTTCAGAACAAATTTGAAATCATTCCCAAAACCAAACAATTCAAGTAAACTGCTACGAACATTTTTCATCCATAATGTTTTATAGTAAAACTTCAACATATCGGCAAACAGGAATATAGCATACACGTTAAAACTCATCATAATCAAGCTTCTGACCAAACATGAAATAATTTCAACATATACAAGCTGAGAAAACTGTGACCAAAAATATGTGACGGACTGACGGAGAGACGAACGAACGGACGGACACCGCTATCACTATATACCCATCGCTTTTTCAAAGCTGTGCTTTTGTATATCTGAAATTATACTTTTTATCAACAGAAAGGTCCATAAAGTACTATTCTCTTTAAACAATAAGAATATACCGAGTAAAGATCTGCAACAATTACCTCAGAGTAAAATTTACCGATTAATAATGAAAAATTAAACGCACATGTAAAGAACATAACGTTTAGAAAAAAAATGAAAGGATACGGAGTGAATGTACATTTGATTAAAATACACACGATACATAGAAATATCCAGTTTATCAAGGACAGGGCTTTAATTCCTGTCTACATCTTGATGTAGCCTGTTTATTTTTTTGATGTTTCCTTTTACTAGTGTTTAAACTACATCGTGGTGGTCAGTTTTAATGTTGGAGGTATCTGTTGTTCACAAAGAGAACCAACGACCCTGCGTAGCTAATTGACATACCGAGCCATGTGCATCTTTTTGTTGTTGCTGTTGGAAAACGAAACGCAGAGGTGGATATGCTAAAGTGATTGTACAAATAGATTAGCTACATTAACATGCACTAAGAATATAATGTTTAATATAACAAATCAATAAACTCTGTAAAGAAAACGTGTATATTGCTCTAAATGCAGAGAAACCGAAACATTATATATAATTTTATTAACCACATATTTGAATACGCTTGAGAACTATGGAATCATGCGAAAAAATAAAAAAAATGTAACAAATTAAAGTATTTAACACCGATAATTGTAACTGGACCTCCCATCCTAACAAAAAAATGAACTATTAAGTTTTCTTCTATGTGCAACAAGAAAACGAATATAGGACATTTGTGTTTGGTGCAGAATTTATATAGACGTTATAAACGCCACATCTAAAGCAGAATGATAACTTTGTATTGACTTACGGTCAAGGAAAGTTAAAATCCTTGCAAATCCAATTCTGTCAATGTAGTGAGTGACCTGGTCATTTTCAGCAGCAGAAATCAGTTCCACCAATACCACTTTTTCTTCAGCAGGTAGAGTGTGAAATGATTGAGATTTATGAATTGCTTCAAGCAGATCTAACAGGTGGTCAGTGGAGCCTGCTGGAGTTGTTGGTGCTGACAGAGATTCTGTTGTCAACAAAATTACTCCGAGGAAAATGGCAACAAACCTGGATAAAATATAAATGTGTAAGAAACAATAAATAATGAACTCCTAACTCAACTTTATTTCCTGTAGGTTGTATGCTTTATTTTAGATATTTTAGTCTTTTGATCTTAAAATAAAACAACGGTAGTAGATTACCGAAGGAACAGTGGAAGCGATGACTACAAAAATCGAAGTCCAAAGACATGGAAGAAATATTTATTGAAGAATCTGCACAAGAATACTATGAATAACGACAACGAATGGATACTTTGATGATAAAAAATACATATCTACGGTTGTGTTAGAATCTTACATACCATCTGTATCATAGTTAAATCTATAAGTCCAGTTTTTTTTTCTTTGAATTTCTGAAACTTCCTGTTTTGATTTTTTTTTTTCTGTAATATGTGCCTATTGAGTCAAATATAGTATAGGTATAATACATACATGTTTTCAGGCTAAACCTTGGAATTAAACTACACTTTGTTGTACTAATGCATTCATAAATACTCAAAATTATGTTACGTCAAATTTTCTTATCAATCACACCGGTGTTGAATGATTACCAAAAGTGCAAATTTGTACTGACCTAATGTTCTATTCATAACACACGAAATGCACTGACGTCACTTGATTCTAATTTCGTGAAAGTCAGGAACAGCTTTGATTTGAGTTTTGACGTGATCAGCAAAAATGATCACGAATTGCACTGAAAGTGACCTTTGTGCTAAACTAAAGCTAGACTGCAGATTAAAGTGAGACGTCCCTGTAAAGCGGTAAGACAGCAAATCTTACTCCAAAAAAATCACGAGATATATCTCGAGCCCCTAGCTGACAATATCGGTCCCCTAGACGAGAAAATGATACCTCAAACAGTCAAAAAAGATATTTGCTTATCTCAAATATGAAAAGCAAATACTTATGTCATATGTCACAATGCCAGCCAAGAATAGTGAAATATTTAAAATTCTATGAACATCAGGTAATGCTTTATTCGAGTAGGTCAGGATGTGTATTTTTTGAGTCTGGACGATATGTATTTTTTAAAATCCACATTATAAGGTTGCCTTTTGAAATTAAGTTGTTTACGTTGGTAAAGACTACGTATAACCTTTTTCTAGTAATACTTTTTCTCTGTCTCTGTTTCTTCCAAAATAGCTTTTAGTGTTTGAGCTTATTTTTTAATAATGTGACAAATACTAATTTGTACTTTCGATAAACTATTTTATACAAACTGGCACTCGCGAGTGATTTATTTTCGCAAACATTGTCGTAAAGCTCGATCCGTAAAGAGACAATGTATCGAGTACAAATTGGCAAAAACCCATGTTGTTCTAATAAATGTCCTTTTGATACATTATCAGTCAAGATAGCTCTCTAGTAGAGTTTAAATGTGTTGTTATGTAAGATGCAAAAATTCCTCGTATCTCTGGTAAAATGTTGCAACGAGTATGTTCAGGTTTAAAGAATGTTATTTTGCCTGCATGTCGACATGTTACTTACAACTCGTTTCTATTTATGAATACTGGGCTTTCTTGCACTGATCAAATCAATCGACTAGCATCTACAGCCGATTCGGTGTATTTATTATTTTTTCTTAGGAATTTTTTGTACATATTGAGCCTAATCTCTTTTTACTAGAGGAAGCAATCGTTAAGGTGACGTACTTTTTTTTGCAAAACTGATATCAAAACTGACATATTTCCTGTGACTGTATTCTGTTGAACTATAAAATATGACAAAGTATGTGGAAATTCATAGTTCTTGGGTAAGGATATAATAACTAAATACCAAAGTTGCTATTAATTTGGATTCTGCATATGCGCATCTCGACAACTTATGTCTCTTCAGTGCAGATAAAATCTAAACGTTTGGAAGAACATAAACTCAAAGATTAAAAAAAACTGACAGAGAACAGATACCCAACATGATCTAAATATATAGCCAAAATTGGCTAAGGACAGAGCTTTGCATGAGGCAGATACTCCACAGTTTTCAACAAAAATTTAGATATTGCGAGGTTCAAACTCAGGGTTCAAAATAGAATCGGCTTTCATGTCGGCACCGAAGTACTGACTACTGGGCTTGTGAATGAAATAAATAAATGAAATACAGCGTATTTTTACCGTCATTTGAATCTCAGAGTCCCATCAACAGATACAAGTATGAGAAATCACATAAACTCAAACTATGAATAGCCTCCACGAAAATTACGTCGTTGTCTCTTCAGACAAAGGTTCTAACAACATACTTTTCGTGTGTAAGAATTCTGGTTAAGGAGATGGGACTTGATAGTTCACCAGGAAACCAACTGATACTCCTACTACACTATCAAAGGAGGAAATTATTAATTTTAGCATCCTTTGGCATCAAAGCGGATGATAAAACAATGAGCTTCCCTACATCTACTGGGTCCCTAAACTTCATAAGAACCCATACAGAGATTCATTCGAGGTCTACCAGATGCACCACTAAGCCACTTTCTAAGCTCCTTACTACTTTATTGACCGCAGTCAGAGATGGCCTGAAAAGTTACTGTGATAAAGTCTACTCCACGAGCGGCGTCAAACAGATGTGGATTCTGAAAATTCGAAAGATCTCCTTGAACAGCTATCTTCTAGCAGTCTTAACCATTGCCACAACATTCAAACTTTAGATTTTTTCTACTCTTTAAACTACCCTGCCACACAATAAATTGAAAAAAGTAATTTCGGATTTGATGCATCAATGTTTCTGCACTAAAAAAGGAGAACGCAGATACACTTATTTAGTAGTAGGGAAAGACAAAACATATCTTGTAAAGAACCACACTGAGTCAAACAAGAAGTACACGGAGAATGACGTAATCAATATGTTAGGATTTTTAATGGATAATATTTTTGTCGAATTTGGGGCCGCATTTTTCAAAAGACAATCGGGATTCCCATGCGAACTAAATTTAGTTGATCTCTTATGAGGCCAAATGGCTGACGCGAAAACAAATTAGCCCAGTCTTTTAATTTTAGCTTCCGCTACATAGACGATGTATTTCTCTTAATAATTCAGGGACAATCTAACAATTAATTTAATAATTATTTGAAAGCTGACTGTCTGGAAAACCAGACGATTTTTATCAATTGATGTTTTTATGTAATTGTTCTCTATTATTTGCATTTATTTTGTGTCACATATATAATATATAGTGTATTCGATTGCCATGGCATACGCTTCTTGGAATTATGGTATTCATTCATTCAACTAATTATATTATTAATATTAAAAAAAATAGAAGCAACATAAACGAGGGAGCTGATCCTTAGTTTTCAACTGTCTTATGCGAAAAAGATAATACGTACAACAATATGTTTTGCTGTAGTACCCTTTACACGAGGGATATTCTCCTAAGGTTTTTTTTTCATTTTTAAAAATGTATGCACATTTTATGTCGCATACCCCAGAATACAAATATAGACGACATATATACACAGTAAGATACGTTTGTAATGTAATGGTTAGCTCCAAAGTACAAGAGGAAATTTTGTGATAGTGCAGACATACACGAGAGAGATGCTCCTTAGTTTTAGGATATGTTATGCATCTACAAATACAAGAATCAAGTGTTCAATAGTAATGACATACATGAGAAAAATGCCTGTTATCCAGCAATGAATTCTGATGAGGCCGTCTTATACTTACTATGAGGTATGAGCTCTTTCTTGGGGCCTGATGGTGACTTCAAAATGAAAAAAAACAGTAAAAAGCGTTGTTCTATTGCTTTTTTTTACCATGTATTTGTAGAAACTTTTTCATACGTGCATTTGCACCGTATCACCTTCATTGATTATTTCCTAGTTTCAAAAGTATGAATTTTAATGTGGTATGATAGATTTTGCATAACTCAAGTTCCGACATACACAAAGGAAATGGTTCTTATTTTCTTTATTTAAACGACATAAAAATTTCAAAATACAAATATAAGTTTACGATCTTACAAACACACACGAGGGAGTTGCTTCAAATATTTTTAACATTTAAATGTTGTTAACTCCAAAAATACATGTGTGTGTTTCACGTTATTATCATTGTCAAAAATACTATCGGGGATCTTAACAGTGTGCAGTTTAGATTGTTTATATAAAAATCAAGTATCAGTGTCACAGCATTAAAGAAAATGTATCTACTGGAGTGTTGGTACTACCAAAGACCGTATCAGTAATCATTTTCATATGGTTTATTTGTATCAGCATTATCAGTGTCACACTTCGTGTAGTACCCTGACAGGGCCCGTAGCAGTAATCATTTTCAAATGGTTTAAGATGTAGACAGGAATAAAAGCCCTGTCCTTGATAAACTGGAGTTTTCTATGTATCATGTGCGTTTTTGTCACATCTACATTCACTCCATATTCTTTCATTTTTTTCTATTTGTATCAGTAGTATCAGTGTCCCATTTCGTGTAATACCCTGACAGGGTCCGTAGCAGTAATCCTTTTCAAATGGTGGTTATTTGTATCAGAAGTATCAGTATCCCACTTCGTGTAGTACCCTGTCAGAGACTTTTCAAATGGTTTATTTATGTGCCCCACTTCGTGTATTACCTACGTACTGACCTTGAGCTGCATTTAAAAAACTCGTTATACTTCAAGAAATAATTATATTTTTCTCGGCTTAATTAACACTTGTAAATTTAATTCACAATTTTGTCAAATGAATGCATAAATACTCAAAACTCAAAACGCTTTTGAGTACAAACACACGTCATAGTTGCGTTATAATTTTACATAAATTTTCACCCTATTATTGCTGCGGTCAAGGAAGTGGCACAACTTTTATGGTAATGAAGTCAAGATTAACACCCAGGCTTACACAATGTATTAGATTCATTGATGTAAAAAGACTTCATTGTAGATATATCAGACCTGAAAACCTGAAAAATGTATTCAATGTTGTCATTGCACAACGGTGAGTGAATGAAAAGTAGAGAGCTTAATGTCAGTAAAAAGAAAGTTTTGCGACTTGCTTGACCGCAGCAATAAGCTGAGTAATGTTGTTCAAATATCAAAAACCGTACCTAAACATTATCCTCAATCGGGACAAAACGTTATTATATACTACTTAAAATAAGAAATTTGTTTACATTTTTCTCAACTGGGTTAAACATTATCCAAGAGGACTAAACCAATTATACGCGAACTCCTCTTAACTATTCGCCGAGAACTTAGCTTAATAGTGGTGATTTTTATTTTGATTTTTTTTTATTCGATGTTGACAAAGGATTTTTATTACAAGTCTTTGGAATTGTCTGTACAACTCCTGCTAAATTTAATATATGACCCAGAAGCGACAATAACGACATATGTAGACCTATTTAAGGATGCTCGTTGTTCATATTTTGGTATTTCTGTCAGATGTTTGGACTTCTCTCGGGTTTTATCCATTCAAAAGCCCACGAACCCAAATTTTGTTTGATTTCCATGTTTAGGAACATTTTGAAAAATTTCATCAAACCAAATGTATTTTGTCACATTTTTTCATGACTAAATATTGCTTATCATAACGTGAAACCTAATAAAGGTTCAGAGGAGTTCAGTTTCACGCCAAATTCTTATTTACTTATACGGGATCAACAAACTATGATTTTTTTTTTCTCGTAAATAACTTTTTCAGTTTTCAGAAAAAATATAGCATTTATCGGAAATCCTATATATTTCCAAATTGACCAGGAACATCCTTAAAAAGGAATTTTTAAGAAGATCAGCATGATAAGTCCAAGAATCGTAAATAATTGCATTTTTACTAAGGAATGAATGTTCGGTATTGAAAAGAAAGTAGTTAAAGATATAGTAGTTATCTACAGATGGACTTAATATCCTATCAAAGTAGTACGGTATGATTAATTGACTTACTTCATTGTGACAACAGGTCTGTAATAAATTCCCAAGACAAACTGAGTTCATAAAGATAACGTAATGACCCAAATACTCATCAAAAATCAAGATAAGGTTTGTAGCCTCGCTGCCAAATGTTTATAAGTTTATTCATCTTATGTACAACTAAATCTGTCCAAATTTCCAGTATGTTTTTAGACCTGCCACTAAAAGTCAAAGGGACTTTGTTTTACAACCTGTTTATCAGTCTGTGTTCCGTGCAGTTAGTTTGGTAACACTCAAATTTTGATTTCTAGAACAAGTTTACATATTTCCAATTTGTTTTCTGTTTAAGTTACCTTTATTATATTCTTAATATTTTAATGGCATTTGGAAGTTTTTTATGTTATATTTTTTATTTCAGAAAAATCGCTCCGATTGTACAAATTGTGCTCATGTTGTTCCTTTTGAACAATAAGATATTTTTAAAGTAACCAAAGGGTTCAGCTTGAGTTATGGCTATTAGCATCACTTGGCGTCCGTCATTTACAATTTAATCATCTTAAGTTCTTGAAACTACTGAAGCAAATTGGACTAAACATAACAGAAATGATGTAAACCAAGGTTTCTCATTTCGTGTTGGTCTGGTCTAGGGAGGAATATAATTAAAATTCAGACTGTATTACAAAGATATTTTTGAGAATGAAATAAAGTTTTCAAGTTCTCATGCTAAGAATACTCATTTCGTATAGATATACCAACAATCATTGCAGCAAGTATGAAATATTATTTAACATTGACCCCGCTTGAAATGTTTATTTTGATCACCTTATTCTAAAACTATTGGAATAAGTTAAACCAAACGTTACAGGTGCAGGAATGATGTATGGTAGGTCATACATAAAGGTTGTTCATTAAGGTCAGATCCGTAAACAAGCGGAACATAGTTTAACACTTCGGAAAAAATTTTTTGGTCAACTCTTCAAATACTGAACATATTTAACCAAACCGAACATGAATGGGGTATTTGGGTTCCGCAACAAAGATGTGTCATTTAAATTAAGATCTGACAACGAACATTGCCTCACGCGAGAAAATTAAAACTAAGTTTAACAGTGGTCCTCATTGAAAAATATTTTTCGATGATAAATGAAGCAATTTTAATCCAACTAAACAAGAAGTTGCTTCAAAGAAATTGCTCCTTAACACTTGCGATAAAATAATAATACGATATAAATACCAAAATTTCGAAGTTACTGTGAATGTTTTTTCTTCTGCTTATGGCCAATGCGACCAATTATTTATCGTATCCACGTTATTTCTCTCACTTTAAATCGCTAGCATAAGCTTACTTTTCGATATTATGACGACTAAATTATACTTCATTTTCTCTTTTGCTCAATACAATGTACTTTCATACTTGAATGATAGAGAAACAACTTCCTCATTCGTATCCGGTTTATTATTTATGGTGTCATACATGCCGAAAACATCGCAATGCATGGTAAGAATAATTCTAATTTCTTTTGTAACCAGTAATTTTCCGGTATGTTTTACAACTTGGAGATACATTTGAGAAGTTAATATTTAGCTTAACTATTAAAATGCCGTCACCAAATAAATATACTCTTCATACAGTCAAAGTAGCAAGGTGAGGAATTAGTAATATTTCTGTTAAGCAGTACTGGCCTTTCCTTGTGAACCATAAAAAAACGATGTTGTTTACTGAAAACAAGTAACAAAGTATCATATATATACCTCCATTAATTACAACCCTTTTTAGGCCCCTAAAAATCGCAGAGATTCAACTTATAATTGTGTTGCAAACTGATAAAAAAGATAAACATTTACACTGTTCTAGCAGATCCACTATCAGTTAAAACTTATAGTCCACGTTCAAGAAATTAAGAGATTATGAAAATAGATTTTCCAAAGGAGGCAAATGTACAAACATAGTCTATACGTCCATGTTTTTGTTGAATTGGAATGAAATGAAAAACCTTTTAATACAATGACAGTAGAATACCGAAGGAACAAGGACTCGGTAATAAATATCAAAGTCCAGAGATATGGCAAAAACGAGAACACAGAGAAACAAAGACAATATAAAGACATAAGACAGCCACAAATCAAGGAAATGAAAAACATAATGTTCAGAAGTAAGGCATTTTAGCGTGAACTTCCATAAAAATCGGTAGTGACATCAGGTTCTCCGGAGTGGTAAGCATGTCCTGCTTCGACTAGTAGCACCCGTCACACTTTCAGTGAGTCAAATCCAGGGTCAAGTAAAAATCGGTAATGTCAAATCCATAAAGTCATGAAATCATGCTGAAAATGTCTTTTTTTATTTAATTTGATATACCGACACGACATATCTTTCAATAATGTCATTGTGACTGCTATATAATTTCGAGAGGGATGAAAGTAACAAAAGCTGAACAAAGCCATACTATATTTCATTAGAAAATTTGAGTAAGTTCCGTTGTACCACTGTAATCATGTCTCTTTGATAAACATGAAACGTTCCTAAATTATCCTCGGTACTACATGTCCGTGCAGCATTTTACAATTGGCATTAGTAAAGATTATAGAAAATTGTTTTTCCATTAGGGTCCAATGTAAAGCTAAATAAACATATCCAATATATTTCACGATATACAAATATATTTCACGACATTGTTTTTTCCTTTTTTTTTCTTTTTTTTTTAGTAAAGTTGATCAGAATACGGTATTTGGTGCAGTGATGGTCGCGTTTTTACAGATTGAAATGAAATAACAATTAGAAATTGAGGGTCCATGAAATTTTTTTTGCACTGCTCTTCTTTCTCAAGAAGAAAACCATTTTAGATCAAAACTGGTATTATTTGTAATTGTTGATTATCTAAATTGCAAAATTGTTGATTCCTTGATTAAATAATAAATGAAGACATATACAATATACAAAAAAAATTAAATCATAAGAAGTGTTTTAGGAAAACATTAAAATTTTTGCCAAATCAAAATGTGTATGTTTGAATGAGTAACATTTTAAAATAAGCATGTCATTTTCAAATTTAACCAACATTTCCTTAATCATTTTTTCAGAGCTCAAAATGTCATGGACATTAACTTTGATTTAGTATAATAAATTATACCGGGGTGATGTAAATGATTTTACGTCACAGTTTAACATGTTGTTAAACATAATTTTCAAAATATAGAATATATACAATGTAATTTTCGCGATATTTTTGCATTCAACTGTAATAACTGATGCCGTTGATATACAGGTATTTAAATGTTTACTGTTTCAACATTATTTTTTTTAAATGGTGGATAAATCCTCTTAAATGGATAATTATATATAAAATTTTATTATATACTTAGTAGAAATAAAAGCGATTTTGCATGATAAATATGACTGGAAGTAAACTGTCCATATTTTCACACTCCAGGAAAATAGTAGGTTATTTTATGCTCCCCGTGCATCTCGGACAAAATAAACGACTTCCGGTCCATATTGGCCTGGGCAAATAAACGACTTCCAGCCATATCAGCCTGGCATTTCTAAACGTCGGAAGTATGTCATAAATAGTTTAATTCATGTGCATTTCATATTGACCTGATTATCATCCCTCGACCCATATTGTCCCTCGACTTCGTCTCGGGCCAATATAGGTGTCTCGGGATGATAACCAGGCCAATATGGAAATGTCTATGTATTAATCTGTATTTATGATATGATTAAAAAGATTCCCCGTGAGAGAGATGTATGCTCGATATACATTTCAGTTATGGTGTACTTGTTCCTGAGAGAATTTCTAATATGGATGCACTATCATAATTTCAAATTTTGGCATTTTATTATTATTTTTTTTTTCTTTTTTGTCTTTTCAAAATTATCATTCAGACCACCTGATTATTGTGCCAACATCTCATAAATTTATTATGCTAAGTTTTCTTACTATTAACTTGATGAGTGCCCTGTATTTGTTTAAACGTTGTGTTTGTCTTCTATTGGTCTTTTTGTCGGGCAATGGATGACAGCAATTGTAAGAATACTTTGCCAGTTGATTTTATGTTTGTTGACGATCCCGCATCCATGACATGATAAACATGGATGTAGCGTTGCTCGACATCCAGCAATGAATTCCGCTTAAACCAGTGCTAGGGCCGTCTTGAACTTACTATAAGGTATGAACATAGCTCATTGTTGAAGGCCTCATGGTGACTTCACGATGAAGAACAACAATAAAAGTGTTGTTCCATTGCTAGTTTTTCCATGTATTTGTGGAGATTTTTTCTCAGTTGCTTTTACTCCATATCCCTTCATTACTTATTTTAGACTGGAGTTTGTCTCTTCTGCAGTGCGGAGTCCGTAAAAAGATTCCCCGTGAGAGAGATGTATGCTCTATATATTTCAGTTATGGTGTACTTGTTCCTGAGAGAATTTCTAATATGGATGCACTATCATAATTTCAATTGGCATTTTATTTATTTATTTATTTTATTTTATTTTTGTTTTTTCAAAATTATTATTCAGACCACCTGATTATTGTGTCCTCATCTCATAATTTTACTCCCTTCATTACTTAGTATTAAATACAGACGTTTTGAATATGTGATACAGTGCATGACGTTCATTCCGTATTCACACCCTGACGTCATACCCTTATCGCCGCATACCCGTTATCGCATGGCTAACCCTTTATTACTCACCCTTTATCGCATAGCTAGCCCTGTATCACACCCTTTTTCCAAAACATTTTTTTTATTTGAGTTTTGATTGGGGGGGGGGGGGTAAAGTTTTGGGAGTTAAAATTTGTTATGGAGGGAGGGTAACAATAATCTGTTTAGGGTGATTTTTGTGAGGATCAGCTAGAAAAATCTAACAAACCCTTTTCCTTTACATAGATTTTACTGCGATCACCTCTAGTTCTTTCCGGGCATTTTGAAATTTTCTTCGTCATAAAATACATGCATTTTTCTCTTTTTTGACAGTATTTTGGGGATCAAGTAGACTTCATAAACTGTATAATACATGGCAAAATTCGTATCACATGTCGTATCAACCCTCGACCAATATTGGTATTGATATTGGTAACTCGGGATGATGCGGAATGTGTTACGGATTTTGCCATGAATTATTCCCTATTTAAAATAACCACGTGACATTGAGATGACGATATAATCAGGTATCTATATTGTAACTTGATGGATAATCAGATGTCTCTATATATTTCTTTACCTTGACAGTGAGATACTTCGGTACTCTAGGACTTAAATGTGCCCCGTTCTGCCTGTCTGTCTGTTTGTCTGAGTACACTACTCCAATAAATCAAAATAGTCCATGGCGACAATTATTAATATAATAAATAGTGAATCTACGTGTCAACTGTAACTTTGCATACCCAGTTCTCAGCAACAAAGACTCTCATTACCGCAAATGATAATAATACGTTCAGCATGGAATATACCAATTCTTATCAGTACAATATTAAAATCCAATCTACCCCAGATACATCAACATCAAACAATATTTATAACATTTTAACAACTCATGTCAAAATTTCACACCTGTAACTATATTGAGTAATGAATTTCACGTTAGATTAAAATCAATTTAGCACAAATATAACAATATTTTGTTAATATTAACTATATAATTATAATTATATTTGCAATTGCAAGCAATAGCCGATGTCATCAAGACAACTAATTTCATCTCAATTGCAGATTCAAAATTTTCATCGAAATCGGACAAAGTTGAAATTTTAATATTTTTCGGCAGCCCTTTCGATTTTTTTTTCGTATAAATTTCTTCCTTTCACCTTATTGCAAACTATGGGTAAGATCTGCAAAGCAGTTCCTGAAATACTGAATCGTCAATTTTTGACGTAAAATAGCGGTCATTTTGACAATTTTAAAACACACAGCATACAACTTGAGATGGTAGTCCAACTTTGTGCAGTTTGAATTCATTTCATTCAGCCATTTCAAAATATTTGCTCGGAGAAGGGTTATTTTAATAATAATAATAACTAGATTTGCAATTGCAAGCAATAGCTAATGTCGCCCCTGGCAGCCAATTCGATGCTTCCATCCTGTTCGCAGCGTCAAAATTTACCTAGAAATCAATTTTCATTGAAATCGGACATAGTTGAAATTTTGACGTATTTTGGCAGCCATCTTGGAAATGGCGGCCATTTTGAAAAAAATTTTTGCATAAATTCCTTCTTCTCATCTCAATGAACATTTATGCAAAATATGAAGAAATTCTGCAAAGCAGCTCCTGAGATATTGAATCCTCAAGTTTTTAACGTAAAATGGCGGCCATTTTGAAAATTTTTTCACCGTTAGGCGTAACTTCACATGGTGTTTCAACTGTGTGCCAAGTATCAAGTGATTCTGTTTAGGCATCTCTGAGAACTCGCGTGGACAAAATTTATTGGAAGTAAAATAATAATAAGAAAGCGTAATAACAAAGAAACGGAACAATAACAATATGTCTCCCCGACTTCGTCTGGGGCGACATAATAAAAATAATAATAATCTGAAACGTAGAATAAAAAAAATATCACCCGTACAAAGTTTGTGGTGACATAAATCTTTTTTAAACGCCGTCGAGAAAATGCATTAAAAAATTCCTAAAAATAAATGAAAATACACTTCTTATAAATAAAATAACAAACGTTTCAAACTTGAATATCAATTAAAGTAAAAACAAAAAATCGAAAAGACAATTTGCCAATATTGCCCAATATTGCCTAATTTTGTGACTCTGAGACTGAGATGTGTATACCTGTCTGCCCACTGCGCACACCACAACAATGAATCAAAATACTACTCGGCAATAATTGCACTCGGGCGACTAGATATCCGACGGCCTGCTAACCATGTACTATCCAAAATAAAAACAAATGGTAAATCTAGGTGCCAACTGTAACTTTGCACACCCAAAATTCAGCAACAACTGAAATTCAATCTACCAAAAGTGCAACATCAAACTATAATTGTAACAATATAACAATGTACTAAGTTTGAGTGATGAATTACACGTCGGATGAAAAACAATAACTTGAAGTCATCACTCCAGAAGTGTAACGGTCGACATCACGATTCTGTGGACAATTATGGGATACCTGTTTCCCATGCAGATGACAACAGATCTTTCCCTTTAAAAGCTTAAGATTTTGTTTCCTCTGCCGGCTTTCTGAGGTTTCAGTCTCGTTGAAATCTCGTTTATGAATAATTCCTAAAACTTGCCTTATGAAATTTATTTTATGGATTTATATCATATAATGATATTCACATATGGTGTCAAAAAATTATGCACCTATGTCCAGTTGTTTTCGAGAAATTAAAATTTCTAATTTTTGACCAAAATTGACCATTAATCTCAGTCAGATTTTAGCGTATTTGGGGGTAGGGGTAATAAAATTCCCTTTTCAAGAAAAGTATGCATCTTATTCATATGATTTCCTTTCTAAATTCTTAAAAGATATAATTATCAAACTATCCAAAACAAAAATTGTGAGTTTTGACAGTTTAGTTGATGGAAAATTTGAAAAATCTGGAATTTTACAGATTTTACAATGTCCTAAATTTGACCAAACTTTCTTATATCATCACGGACCTATGTTTTTTATCAGTGATATTTCCCCAGATTAATGAGATTAAATAATCTGGAAACTTTGACAGAAAACTACATGGTAGAAATCAATAATTTTACCAAAAATGATCCCAAAATAGGCCAAATTTGATGAAATATGTACAAAACCACCAAAAGAAGGGGTTTTCAACTGATCATAACACAAAAATATGCACACGGACATATACTTTTCTCTTCAAAAATAATCTTTTCAGGGTCTTCACATTTTATAAATATAGGTTTCTAGAAAAACTTGATGCAGGAAAATTTTGACCTCTCAGGAGAATACATCCTTAATACCAGATTTGATATGCTCAACACGGCGGGTGTTTTATAAGAAGCAGGATATACTTTCTGTTCATTGGGTCCCTGTTGTTCATCTTTGTATGTGTTTGTGTGTGTGTCTTCATTTTTCTTTTTTGTGCCTTACATTATGTCTGTTTCTTTGTTTTCCGATGTTGCCATTGTCCTTGAATTATTCGTTTTAGACGGACGGTTCGGTCCTCACTTACTTTAGCTCAAATATAATAACTAACACTATCTTGGTAAAACGATGGCGAAAAAAATCATGTTAATGTCTCTAAAATTCATAATAAATTTCCTTTCAATAAATGTGCATGACGTGGACAGTAATATTCAAACCTCTACAACACAGCTGATTCGTTAAACAAGAGCACCAATTTTGTATCAATTAAAGATTTATTTTTACTCAGTACTATAAGGTGAACATTTCTTTTCACTGATCTACGACCATTAAATAGCAATTACTGTTGAGTTGCGACCGGACACTACCGCAATGACAGGAGACGTTTTAACCGATTTAACCCTACAATTCTTTTGAAATACCTATACTAAATCGGGACCATTGCGGTGGACAATTTTTCTTGTTGTTTTGCACATGCTTTGTCTTAATGTCCCTTGGACTTCGGCTCTTGTTCGGTAATTTTGTTATTACCCTCATTTATTAACTTTTACATCATGACAATACTATACCTGACGACGGGTTTTTATGTCCTGTAACTTTCGGTTTCCTGAATGTTGACTTTTTTCAATTTTACACAGCCTAGTATACTCAATAACTATGGGATCAGTCTGTCCAAAGTATTAGTCTGGCGAATAAAGTGTCTTTATTTGTATATTACTCACTAGGAAAACCGTTCCGTCGTGAGAAGTCGATAGTAGATTTACAAATAGAACGGGTTCATCACCTTGAACAAAGACACATGTCAATACTGCTTTGTCCAAGACGATGGACCCGTTCTTTTTCCAATATGTGTCTTGGTGAAAGGTGAAAGCCCATCCGTTCTCTGCAATGTCTAGTACTGAAAGTAACTTCCTTTTACATTACTGCAAAGATACAAGAATTAAGTGTACTGAAAATATATGAGTAAGAAATGTACTGAATGATGATATTTCTTACCAGTACTGTTTATATAGCGGCATTAAAAGTACTTGAAAAATGTAGGTAAATTGTTGGTAGTGTAGTAAAGTTTCATTTTGCATGAATTTTACCTAAGCTACTTCTGACTGACTGGGAGGTGTTTAACGTTCTTGACTGCCTTTGTAGGTATCGCACGGACTCCTCATACAGTGTAGTTTCTTTTTTCTTTATTAAAGATTTAATTTACATTATATAGATTTGCAATTAACGTATGCATATATATAGTGATATAGTGCACTAACATGGCAAAATGCATATCCTCTAATAAGTCTAAGATTTGCAATACACAGTTGAGACACGGAATACCTTGAAAATTATTTGATTTATATAGTTTTTATTTTATCTGGTTCAAATATTTTTTGAACAATGTTTTTATTAATATAATTTAATACAAATCATCTCCACATTTGTGATTTAAATTTTATAACATTAATTGTATTATATATCCACAAAATATACGGATGTTTTGTGCACCCCGTGATGTTTGTCATTCGAATTATTAAGTTCGCAAATTTGATGTGCGAATTGTTCTCTTTGAGCAACAGTCTCTTCAAGAATTTTAATTTTACTAATGTAGTCCTGAATATCAGACGGCACAGAACATTGAACTTTTGAACTTATTTTAATTGCTGTAATTTCATTCTTCAGTAGTTGTATTTCCGATGACGCACTGTCAAGATCGGCAATTTTGCTCTCTAATTTTAAACGGAGTTCAGTATTTTTACGACATTCTTCTTGTAGTATTACTTTCAAGTTTTCAGTTTCTTGGTACTTATATTTGTTTTCTTTTTGTTGCACATGAAATTTTTCGTTCGCTTTTGCTAATTTGATTTTTACAGCTTGAAGTTCACACTTTACTGACTTTGTATTGTCCATTACTCTGATAAATGCAGTGTCCCTTAGTCTGAAGAACGGCATTTCGCGAATACCACGTTTGTTATTAATATATGTCTGCAAACGGGCAGAATCTCTCCTCTTTTGACTGTTTGATTTCACTGGTCTTTGTAACTTCTGGTTTCCAGAATGTGCAGCTTGATTTTGTTTTGAGGTACTTGCTACTTTAGTAAAACACATCCTTGCGCAATGTGAATACTTTCCACAGGCAAAACACCGTTTATTTTGTGCCAAACATATGTTACCAAAATGTTCTTTTCCACAGCGCCCGCACTTTTGGTCGAAACGTAAGCGGCGATTCCATGGTTTCCATTGTGGTCTGAAGCAATATTCCATTGCTAACTGTGTTGTAATTTCTGAGTCTATGGGGAACGATACTCGCTTGCTGCTCGATGTACAAGGATCGTGTGCTGAGCTAAAAAGTCAGCATGCCTGGGTTAAATCCAACAATTGTCACAGCGAGACTTTTGTGCGCCTCCTGTGCAGATAAGATGGGTGCTGGCCTGGTGCCGCGCACACAACAATAATACATAAAATGTCACAATAAAAACGAAGTTCTGATGATCGGCACTAACTCTTGCAACACAGACTCTGGTTACTTCAATATCTAATTTAATAAATCCAACAATGAATATATAACTTTAATCCAACAATGAATATATAACTTTGTAAAATAATTAACAGAATTTTACAGAGATGGTTTATACAGTTTGATACTGAAATCCAATCTGAAGTTTTTAAGTATAAAAAAAGTATTTGTGATGTAATTTACATTAATTGCGTTGACATGACAAATTTAACTTAAAAGGGTGATAAATTCTATTACCGGATTATAGATAGTTTAGCACAAGGTGGAACAAATAATAACAATACATACAAAGACGGACAAAGAAGGAAATTCTAGAGCGAACAGAGCCGATAATTAATATACACATTTTAACATGAAAACAGGGATTAATATTATGACACGATTAACTCAATTTTCTAAAAGACGTGAAATAGCATAGCACTTGCAATACTTGCTAATCAAATTCTTAAAATAAATAATTTCCTATATTTTAAATATTTTGAAATGTCCGAAATGTTTATGCCTTTTTTTACAACACGACACCATCCTTAAAGCAACGATATTTTTTTTTACCTTTGCTCTACTCATGTATAAAACCACATCAACATTGTAACCATATTCACAGGCGTTATTCCGTTTATCGAGAAAATTGCACGTGAAGGACTAGGTAATGGCGGTCAAGTATTACATCGGGTGCGTGATGGATCAGGCAACGGTTCGTGAAGGAACAAATCAGTGATTTTTATTCATTTTTAAACTTTTAATAGACAATTATTTAAAAGCAAAAATGAAATCTAAAATACTAAAACTGTCTGTCAAAATGGTAGTCATCAATGGCTATTTTGGTATAAAAAATTTACGAATATACCTTGAGGTATTCTGAAAAACGAAAAAGACAGCACCTTACTCTATGCAATTTTCATTGACATATACCCACATTTGGTCATATTTTTGATACGATAGTTATCCTTTTCTCATTATTTGTTATGATATTCCCTCAGATATTAACACATATTGTCACAAGAAGCTTTAGGATGATGTCATATCTCTATTATATAATTTTGCATGGATCACTTGGACCAAAAAGCTCTTTTCTTGCACGTGAAGGATCAAGCAACGTAAATTTTGGTTCGTGAAGGATCGACTTGACCGAGCCAATGACAATTTGATATTTGATCTGCTGGTGCAAGTATATAACCCTGAAGTTCTCCGATGATTTAAAAGAAATAAGATATAATAGTATGGGTTGCCCAAAATGTTGTTCGCATAAAAAGTCATCTCATTTATTAATTCCGCAGTAAATGATACAAGACGACAAGGAAAATATCTAATAAAGTGCGATTATTATACATGTTATATTTACAACATGGAATCAAATGTACATCATCAAATCACTACAATTACGCGAGAGCTAGCACAAATTATAGAGACTTTCTCATTAGACACAGTTATCTCCATGACCACCTTATTAATCTAGGCTTCAAAAAAAATTCCGCCTCATACGATCATTAAAAATTTAATAGATACCAGTCCCTTGTGGAAAAATTTGAAGTTTCGGTCCAAACTCTGATTCAAAATTCTTTCTTTACTCAATACTTGGATTATCATTTCTTTTAACTGTCTACGACCTTTCAATGGTAATTGCTGTTGAGTTGCTACCGGACACTACCGCAATGGCAGGGGAGGTTTAGATAGCCATAGAGGCGGTTTAACTCACCTTTTCTTTTGAAATGCCTGTACCAAAAACCTATTTCTATCATTTGAAATGGTTTCCCGACGGTATGAAGAACATTTATATCCGCAAAATGTAGTAAAAACAAGCACTTGAAGTTTTAGATAAATGTTGACGACGACGCGGACAACACCAACGACGCCGACGAAGGAATTCTGGATCGCCATGTCTCGCTTTCGCGACTTTCATCGCGGGCGAGACAAAAATGAGAGATTTACATATTCTTACAGATACTTTGGATAACGTTTGCAATATTATTACGTTTTAAAACTTTTTGATCGAGATAAATCACTATTTTAATATTTCTTCAGTTTCGAAAAATCAGGTATAAAATGTCACTTAATTGTAGTTTAAAATACTCACTAAAAATATAAACTGATCTTTATTAGCATATTTTGCTTAAAACTTATTTTGACTTTATTCATGTTGAACCAGACAGTGCGTGTTTTACTATTTAAGGTATTAGGCTTTCAATGCACTTCAAATTTTACCTCATTACATATTTCATGAGTTATATGTGGATGCCTAGTTTGCATTTGATGGGGTTTAATTATACTCTAATAGTCTTATATATAAATTTACAAATTCCCGGCACCTGAATCGGGTTTCAGGGACTCCGGCTACAGAGCTGCCGGGCGCGTCCCCAGTAGGTGGATAGGGGAATGCCCTGTCTATGCGGATAAGTCAGGTCATAATACGGGAAGCCTGACCGCGAACCATTTTAGCCAAACTTAACGAAGACACGCCACGCTCCATGCAGTATAAAGACCTCCTCTATATTTTTTCTAAAGAGAGCGGAGTCACTTTGGCTAAATTTCCTGTCCCTACCCATTTCACCCCTTTTCCAGTGGCAATCAAAACTCGTTGCCCCGATTATCCCTCCCACCTTTTTTCTTTCTTCTTTTACTAAAATTTTCTCAAGTGATTAATTGCATTCGTTCTGATATAGCTGAAATATTGCTCACTGGAGTTAAACTCTAACTAATAAATCAACCAAGTCTCTTTAAAGGTTAAGTCCTTCGCGAGCATCCTTCACGAGCTCAATTGTTCGTTGCCTGATCCTTCACGGACAGAAAATATAAGTTTTTATGTTTTTAATGTTGATATATTGAATATAAAATTATTTTGTTGCATGAATCAGTTCATTGGTTATTGCAATATCAAAGTTTGTCAATATCTTGCAAAATTAAGTCTATTTTGTAAATAAAATAGACGAAATAACACCATTTTTGACCATATCTTCACGTAGAAAATGTGGGTGAGGAGTCTGCCTTCAACGTCTTTGAGAAAACTATTTATTTTCCAACCATAAATTTAGCATGGATTGATAGGTATTGTTGAACCATTTTGACAGACGTATTGAAATTTTAGAAATTTATCCTTATAAATAGAATATAATAAAATAATCATTGACCTTCAATGTTTTCCTCGATAGAAAGTCCTTCACGAACCGTTGCCTGATCCATCACGCACCCAATGCAATACTTGACTGCCATTACCTAGTCCTTCACGTGCAATGATGCCTGTGATATTGTTAAGTTTGTTATGATGAACCTTAAGGGGCTTAATAATTGTTGACAAAAATATTTTATATGGCGGCAAAATTTTTGAGGTCATTATTTGATATAGCACAGTCGTAAATATAAGAATTAATATATGAATCAGATTAGATTGTGCATCACAGGATCAATGTCGCTTTTCTGAGGATGGATCGAATAAAAAAGATAACTTTTTTATAAATAGACTGATTACAATTCAATTTTTAGGCAACTGCGAATCAAAAATAATAAGATTTGATTTATAATTATACTATTACAGAGCCAAAAGGGAAAATATTGTTAAATTTTTGAATGGGATTACTTGTGATTTAAACGAAATTTGCCCGTTTTCTACCTATAACAGGCCCAAAGAGGGCCATTTTTTCATTTAAAAGGGGATTTTTATTCATTTGGTGTAAGCTTCCCAGTTAGTCGCAGATTTTAGCATAGCCCATGACACTTCACATTCAATAAAAGGGTCAATAAGGGTTGGGCAGGGGATATTGGCAGTATAACACTTGTTGGTTATCTGCCTTTGTCTAAAGTACAGTTGTTCAAAGTGTCGTGCATTTATAAGATAAATTTTACCGAAGCGTATTGATGCCACATGAAGAAAAAATATCATAATAAGGATATAATATCCCATAATTATAAGATAATTATCTCATAATAATGATAGTAACATCTCGAAATTATTAGATATTATATCAGAATTATGAGATATTATCTCATGATTATGAAAAAATAAGTCATAATTATAAGATCATTATCTTATAATTTTGAGATGTTATCAAATAAAATCGAGATAATTATCTAAAAATTATGAGTTGTTTTGTCATAATTATGAAATGTTATCTCATAAGTATGACTATTTCATAATTATGAGATAATATCTCATAATTATGAGTTAATAAGTCATATTTATGAGATAATTGGCTCAAAACTTTGGGATTGTTATCTCATAAGTATGAGAAATATTTCATAATTATGTGACACTTTCTCATAATTATGAAATAAAATTTCATAATTATGAGTTGTTATCTCACGTTATAAGATAATTATCTCATAATAATGAAATATTATCTCCGTAAAATTGCAATAAATAACAAACTACCAAAGTTACAAGAACGCCTTCATTACTTATATGTAGCATCTCGTAAATGGTACAAAATTTCTAGCGATTCAGACTGGTAGTTTGAAGAAATCGCATTTATACTCGGAACTGTTCTTTAATTTTATCAATCGTCAATTCTAATACATAAAAGGGAGAGGGTGGACAGAGAAAAGGGAGACTGGAAGAAAAGGGGTGGGGAAAGGAAACAGGGCCGGGAGAAAGGAGAGAGGGGCGGGAGATAGAAGAAATGGACTGAAGAAGGGAGAAAGGTACCCCCTGTCCACCCCATAGAATTATAATTATTGAGAATATACACAATCAATAGTTATGGAAAAACATGAGTGATTGTGTGGTTTACATGACTAGTTGTCACAAAATAAATTGTCTGTTGTGGATCGGGGGAGGGGGGGGGCACGTGTGCCTGTCCCTCCGTAGGTTGGTAAGTATATATAATTCCTACCCCTTATTGAAAAAGCATGAGTTAGTCCCCCCCCCCCCTTCTTAGCTGAAAGTCAGGATCCGACACTGTAAATTGTCATCTTTATTGCTTTTGGCAATACGACAAACTTCCCGCGAAACGTTCTGTCCAACAATAGTCCGTGATCACAGGGTGTGACGGGGTATCTAACCGTCCCTGTCAAGCCACAGTGATCACAGTCTATTGTTTGACAGAAAGTTTCCAAATAATATACACCTGAGTAAAACAAAGGACCCGGGGTGTAATAAGAATTCAACTGATTCCCTATTCCTTCACTTATTAAACAATAGTCCAACATTGTTTGTTTGTTAATGAAAGTATACTCGGAACCCTTATAAGGTATGCCACCAGGAAATAACAAATTATTTCTATTAACAAATTTAATCAGTTTCACAGATTTGAACTTATTGCATTTATCATGGTCTCTAGCTAGGCAGCTGGCATTTAAATCCCCTGCAACGACGACTTCACCATACTCATTGTAATACATTACCAATTCATCCAAGATGCTAATCTCATTTTTGTAATTTACAATGGATTCATCTGATGGCAAATAAACACCAAAAACATAAATAGGACTATTCCCTTGTCTTTTAAATTCCAAACCTACAGTTCTATTGGAATTGATATCACTTATTTCCCCAACTGTATTGAAGTTTTATACATAATCGCCACACCCCCCTTTCCGTGATATGCAGAGTAATTATCTGGCAGATCATCAGCCTTACTTATACATTTATAACCAGATTCAATTGATGACAAAAAGTGTAAGTAATCATTCTTAAGTTTATGCTCTGACAACACACATATATCACAATTTGTTTTTCTCAATAAGTTACTCAAACACAATGTTGAGGACATTATTCCTCGGACCTTCCATGACATTACTGTAAGAACAGACATACAATTAAACAAACAATACAAAATATGCAATATTAATAACTGTTTAATACAACTAATCATTATGGAAGTTTTTCTCGGGCGCGTATCCATCTGGTTCTCCAGTCCAACGTTGGTTCCACTCAGTGTTACTATACCATTTCCTACATCGAATACCTTCGGGCCAAATACTGTCAGTTTCTACAGTTTCTGCACATGATTCCGTTACATTAAGTTTAGCAGTAAGATGCCTTACGTTTCTGTTCGACGGCTTAAATAGTCTTAAATAAGTAACTTGTACACCTTTAGAACAATCCCTGACCTCGTAGATTTCGGATTGATAGCGGATAAATAATAACGACAGGACCTCTTTTAGTAACACCTTTGAAAAAGTTATCATCAGACTCAGATGTAGACTTAACATCATTTGTTACACCACCAACTCTCACTGGGATACGGTGCTCGACACGAACTTCGTCATTTATTTGTCTGTTCGGTAAAACAGACGACTCTATAACAGTACCGTTAGTTGTACTTGTATCCATTGTATTAGCGTGTGTTACGGGTGGACGCGTATCACATTCTGTCGATACACTAGACGTGTTCACACTACTCACTGAATGTTTACTAATTTTATCAGGGGCTTTGTCTGGGATATTTAGTAATTTAACAGTTTCTGCATATGACTTTCTAGACATTTGTTTCAACCCTGATAATCCTTTCTGCAAATTTGATAGTATTTGGTTATGTCGCTCAATTTCTGATTCAAATTTTTTAACAGAAGAAACGTAAGAGTCGAAGTTAAATTCACCAATAGATTTATGCTGCTGAGATAAAAGTTTATTAAGGGAATCTATCTGCGTAAATTTATTTTCACATTTTATAGCTAGCACTTCGAGTTTTTCATTTACATTGGAAATTTCCTCTTTGAGTTTAATATTTTCGGACTTCATTTGTTTAATTATTTTTTGATTTTCTACATCCGACTTTTCTAACTGTGATAAACGTTCAAGAACTAACTGTAAAGAAGCTCGAATTCAACCATGTTGATATCTGAAAGCTGTCTCGACTCGCTAACCGATTTCGACTCTTCTTTCCTGAATATTTCATCTAACCCAATGTTGTCACCGTGTAGGAACATAATTTATATATAACGTATAACAATCTTTCGAATACTTTTGTGCAGCCGAACTTTTGTTTGTACTCTTTCTATTCAACAGTTTCCCTTTTGGACACCCTGCTATGGATTTTGCCCTACTCAGTAAAATTGTTCGTATTTTCGGAGTCATTAGCCATTTCTATAAGTTTTGAAATATGTATCTTTTGGCAAATTCTCTAACTCTGAATCAAGATTGGATATAAAATCTTGGTTAGGAATAAATTCTTGATTCACTTTTATTCTGTTATACTGGAGTGCCAGGCTGTTAAAACTTATACCCGGAACTATATTTAACTTATGAGATATACACACAAAAAAGATTTATGCACTTTAAAAGATACCCCAAATCTATACCAAAGCCTTAAAGAAGTGGCCCAAATCAATAAGGCGACCGAAAAAAATGCACATCCCCGTAAACCAATATATAGAAAGTAACCCCCGGGGCCAATACATGTTAAATACAATGAATTCCAGGCGCGGAACCAAGGAATTTGAAAGGGTGTTCCAATTTAGAAGTGAAAGGAAATTTCGCCGAAATTTTTGGGATATTTCTTAGTAAAACATGAGGATATTCATTACAAAATACATGATTGTCCGAAAAAACGGGGGTTCCAAACCGCGGATTTCCCCCTTGGATCCGCCAATAAATTCCTTGTCTCATTTGCATTTTCTCCATATCCCTGCATTGTTTATGAAATATTTCTTGCAAAATGAACAATGTTTTGATTATTATTCTTTATCTTGAAGTCATCACGAGGCCTCCATAAAAAAATCCAGTATACTCCACAGTAAATTCACCTGACATCATTTCGAGCGAATTTTAACTGCTCACAAAGTTGCATGTTTATCAGTATCTTTATTGCTCCGGTGGTATCAAAACCGACAATTAAAAAACAAAAAATATTGGACATTATTAGCTCTCCTGACCCGAAGGGTCATATGAGCAATTGCTATCACTTTGCGTCCGTCGTCCGTCGTCCGTCCGTCGTCCGTCCGTCGTAAACTTTTTCAAAAATCTTCTCCTCTGAAACCACTGAACCAATTTTCCCCAAACTTGGCCTGAATCATTATCAGGGTATCCTGTTTCAAAATTATATCCGATGAGTCCGAGGACCAAACAACATGGCTGCCGTTACTAAAAATAGCACATAGGGGTAAATTGCTGATTTTGGCAAAATAACTCGAAAACCGTTACAGATATCAAAAATCTTACAGGAGTAAAAGTGATCAGCATGTCAAGATCTACCCGCCCTGCAATTTTGAAGAAAATCTGATTACCAGTGTTGCAGTTATTGCCCCTTTTCCGGAAATTTTTCAAAATTTTAATATTCTTTATTTTTTATCAAAGAAACTATAGCAGATAGAGGTCAACTTCAAATTGCAAAAAATGCTTTGCATATCAAAATCTACCTATCCTGAAATTTTGAAGAAAATTCAAAAACCCTTGTAGGATTATTGCCCTTTTTTCACAGAATTTTCAAAATTTTCATATTTTTCGTCTTTTATTTCCAAAATTATAGAAGATGAAGGTTAGGTGTAAATTGTTAGAATGTTTGACTAGCTGTGGTGACTTCAAAAGTGGTGTTGAAAATCGTTCGTTGACCGCCATTTTCAAAATGGCCGCCAAAAAAAGGCGGGAAAATTCAACATTGTTCGATTTCAATAAAATTTGGTTTCCAAATAGATATTGATGTTGCGACTTCAAAACCATTGTTGAAAATTGTTTGTTGACCGCTATTTTCAAAATGGCCGCCAAGAAAGGTGGGAAAATTCAACGTTGTCCGATTTCAATGAAATTTGGTTTCCAAATAGGTATTGATGTCGCCACTTCAAAACCGATGTTAAAAATTGTTCGTTGAATGCCATTTTCAAAATGGCTGCCAAAAAAGGCGGGAAAATTCAACATTGTCCGATTTCAATGAAATTTGGTTTCCAAATAGATATTGATGTTGCGACTTCAAAAACTGATGTTGAAAATTGTTCGTTGAACGCCATTTTCAAAATGGCCGCCAAAAAAGGCGGGAAAATTCAACATTGTCCAATTTCAATGAAATTTGGTTTTCAAATATATATAGATACTTCAAAATTGATGTTGAAAATTGTCATTGCCCGCCATTTGAAAAATAATGTTTTGACTTCAAAACTGGTGTCGAAAGTGGCCCTTAGCAAGAATGTTTTTTGTCAAAAAAGCCAAAGAAAGAAATATAGTAAAACATGATCAGACTTTTAAATACAGTTCAAGATATTGGTGGTGTTCCAGCTACCAAAGTTTGAGAGACTGAATTCAACTGTATAACTTACAATGCAAGCTTGATTGTCGTATTGTGCTTCATAGTTTTCTTCACAATATAAAAAATATGTTTAAACTAGATTATAAAGGGGAACCCCTGCCAAAATTTTTTATGGAAAGGGGGACTTGGAATGTTTTGATTTCAGCAATATGCTTTATCTGAATTAAAAGGGGAACCCCTGCCCAATTTTTTTTTGAATGATGGTCTTAAATGGGTTGTAATGGATAGTGGGGCTTTAAATTATCGTGGAAACTGCTGAATCTACTTGCCCAATTGGAACCATACTTGGTGACAACTGTCCATTGTCGGTACCTATTGTTGAAGAATGTGTCTGGTAAGTCTGCATGTATTCCAAGATGGCCGCCAGCGGGGGACATAGTTTAACATTGGACCCTATGGGAAAAACACATTTCAAGACATTCTTCTCTGAAACTACTTGGTCAGTTGGAATCAAACTTGGTTACAATAGGCCTTTAATGGTCTTCTTAAAAAATTATGTCTGACAAGTCTGCACTTCGTCCAAGATGGCCGCCAGCGGGGACCATTGTTTAACATTGGACCCTATGGGAAAAACACGTTCAAAGATTTTCTCCTTTGAAACTTCTAGAAAATGAGACACTTTTACATGCAGTTAATTTGGGCTGCAGTTTATGCCAGTCATGGACTAGGTGAGCTAAACAGGCTCTTGAGAGCCTCTAGCTACATACTTAGTAGAAATAAAAGCGTTTTTGCATGATCAATATGACCGGAAGTAAAGTGTCCATATTTTTACACCCCAGGAAAATAATAGGTTATTTTATGCCCCTCCTCGTGCATCTCAGACAAAATAAACGACTTCCGGTCCATATTGGCCTGGGCAAATAAACGACTTTCGTTCCATATCGGCCTGGCATTTCTAAACGTCGGAAGTATGTAATAAAAAGTTTGATACATGAGCATTTCCATACTGACCTTATTATCATCCCTCGACCCATATTGTCCCTCGACTACGTCTCGGGCCAATATGGGTGTCTCGGGATGATAACCAGGCCAATATGGAAATGCCCATGTATTTATCTGTATATATTCACACAGAAGGTGTTTATACGAAGCAATACACAAATAAGAATTAAATTGAACGAACTGAAGCTTTTTGGTCTTTTCATGCGGAAAATGTTTAGTATATAGTCGCGTCCTTTCGACTTTTCGTTTCGTCGATCAGATTTAGAGAATCCCTGTTTCAACATATTTGTCGTTTTATTGGGGTAAATGCCCGTACATAAACCCAAACTGTAAAGTTTCAGTAAATATGGATTTTTGTACTGAGTTCTCTGTAATGTTTGGTCTCGATCTCAATATTTTATCCGTAGGAAATGGTAATCATATTAGGCTTTCAATAACAATTAAGACTCTGTGTCACTTTCTGTTCGTTTTGTCACTAGAGCTAAATGAAACCCAAAACATGAAATAATACACTGAATTTACAATCAAAATCGCAAAAGATTTTGGAAAAAATTGTACCAAATACATTTGAAGCCGAGTCACTACACACTACGCTACAATTTCTTTACAAAGTATGTATTTGAGGATTTGTGTAGTCAGTTCCACAACTAAAATACACACCAAAGGCCGAGTAAAAAGAAAGAGAACATAATAATTACAAACAGAATTATGATTGTAGAATACTGAAATTGCATACATTTTAGTTATGTGCGTAATCATTTTGAAAACTTATGTCCAAGTCAGCATGTAAATGTTGGGCCAACATAGGCCCAACGTATCGCATAGCGTTTGCCCAACGTTGGCCAACGTATAAGTGCAAAGTGGGCCAATGTTGGCCCATCATGTTGGCTCAATATTGGGCCAACGTTGCATGCCGAGCTTTCCTCATTCAAAAGGTTCGGTTTCCCAATTTTTCGGTGATAATGACTTTCCTTTCAACTGGTAATAGAAAACTGTATGGCCTAGCTGGAAAATTTATCGTTCAGTTTAGAGATGTCGTTTCTATGGCAATTGTCTTTCACGCCAATCTGCTATTGTCTTATCAAATCACCTATGAAAGTATCGATAATATGTTTCTTTGATGCTAAAACGAGCTGCAAAGCTCGGCATGTGAGAAGTAGATAAACAAGCCAAGGAGAAGAGTACTGAGCCTAAGGAAGTCTTTAAAACCAAAGCAGCTAAACCAAAGAAAGTAATTATGCCCAAAAGGACAGCAACATAGACAGAGAAAAAGAAATCCACCGTGTCAAAGGCAAAGAAACCAACCTCCAAAAAACCAGCAGACAAGAAAACCTACAACAAAGCCAGTCGGAAGGGACGCTGAATCTCATAAAAAGACAAAAACTACAACAGAAAAGAAAGTCAAGACACCAAAGAAGAAGTGAAGTCAGAAGCTATATATGCAAGCAAAAGCCCTTTTAAGGGCTACCAAACGTCTCGAAAAGATGTCAAGTTGTGTATTTGCAATTTTCAAAGTCAAAAATAGCTTATCCATATTTCCTCTTTCTTACTTATTTTCTTTTTTCCCTTTTTATTTATTTATTTATTTATTTATTCCATTTTATTTTATTTTATTTTTTTTGCAATCAGTCCTCCATTTTAAAATTTCATTCTTTGTTGAGTCCCCTTCTCGAAATTCCGTCATTTTTTTTCAATATTCTCCAGTTCCCAGACGGGAAATACTTTACAAACACTATTGAAAAGAAACCTTTTCCCGGTGCTCGACCTAAATTTTAAGCGGTTCCCGACATCAGTTCTGTTTTCTCGTGCATTATCCCTTCCCCGCTCACCGAAAAAGTCTAACCTGCATGCTTCCCGCTAACTTCAAAGCCGACCCGCGAACCGCACCGAGACACACAACAGTTCCCCGTGTGAATATGGCGAGCTTTTAATTGGGTAATAACACAACCTCTGGGCTTCGGGCTCCAATCTTTTTAAACATGGGGCTCCGGGCTCCAAAACTAGGGACCCAACACAAGAACTTCGAGCTCCACTCACTGGACTACAGGCTGCACTCACCGGGCTCCGGGCTCCAACACAAGGACACTTGGCTCCACTTAATAGACTCCGGGCTGCACTCACCAGGCTCCAACACAAGGACACCGGGCTCCATATACTTTGAACTCCGAGTTCTCAGCGGTTTGTGGAGCTCAGTGCGTGATATTATCCCATTTTAGGGTAATATTCGAAATTTCGCTCTTGACAAAGAAGAAGTAGCGTAGTTTTCAATTTCAGAACAGAGATTTCTGTCTAAAATTTAAGTCCCCTCAAGGAAATAACTTAAATCCTGAATAGGCACCAAAGTCCGGTCTACACGCATAAGGTACAGTTTTTTTATTTTTATTTATTTATTTATTTATTTTTTTTATTTATTT
>MJUU01033159.1:1020-35844 GCA_002080025.1 Modiolus philippinarum | reverse complement strand
TCACTTTAAACTACTTTTGTTGAAATTTCAGTGGTCGACATGCTGCGGTCGTATCATGCTGCGCTCGGCGTAGCCCTTTATTTTCAATGGTTTCCTTGCGAAAAATTAATATGGCGCTCAGCTATTAGATTTTTGGTAACTTGTTTCCTTCCACTATGAGGGGGGCCAAAATTGCGAATTTGCAGATTATGAAGAATTTTTATTTTTCATCGGATGTTGATGTTTTTTTTTACCTAAGCTTTCAGTAGTTTGTCTACGTATTTTGAGTAGCTTTTACCGTTTCTGAGCTACAAGGGGTCAAAGGGGCCAAAATCGCAATTTTTTCTAAATATGTCAAATCTTTATTTTTCATCGGATTTCGATGGGATTTTTTTCTTTGGATTCCTCTTTATCTAAGCTTTCAGTAGTACGGAAAAGGATTTTGTGTAGCTCTTACCGTTTCAAAGTAACAAGGGGTCAAAGGGGCCAAAATTGCAATTTTTCTAAACATGTGGAATATTTATTTTTCATTGGATTTCGATGGGATTTTTTTTCTTTGGATTCCTGTTGATCTAAGCTTTCAGTAGTATGCCAACGGATTTTTCGTAGCTCTTACCGTTTCCGAGCTACAAGGGGTCAAAGGGGCCTGAATTACAATTTTTCTAAATATGTCAAATCTTTATTTTTCATCGGATTTCGATGGGATTTTATCTTTGGATTCCTCTTGATCAAAGCTTTCAGTAGTAAGCCAACTGATTTTGTGTAGCTCTTACTGTTTTCGGGCTACAAAGGGTCAAAGTGGCCAAAATTGCAATTTTTCTAAATATGTCAAATCTGTATTTTTTTACCAGATTTGGATGGGGGAATTTTTTTCTTTGGATTCCTCTTGTTCTAAGCTTTCAGTAGTATGTCAACGGATTTGGTGTAGCTCTTACCGTTTCCGAGCTACAAAGGGTCAAAGGGACCAAAATTGCAATTTTTCTAAATATGTCAAATCTTTATTTTTCATCGGATTTCGATGGGATTTTTTAGTCTTTGGATTCCTTTTGATCTAAACTTTCAGTAGTATGCCAACGGATTTTTCGTGGCTCTTACTGTTTCCGAGCTACAAGGGGTCAAAGGGGCCTGAATTGCAATTTTTCTAAATATGTCAAATCTTTATTTTTCATCGGATTTCGATGGGATTTTTTCTTTGGATTCCTCTTGATCTAAGCTTTCAGTGGTATGCCAACCGATTTTTTCGTGGCTCTTACCGTTTCCGAGCTAGAAGGGGTGAGAGGGGCCTGAATTGCATTTTTTCTAAATATGTCAAACTTTAATTTTCATCGGATTTCGATGGGATTTTTTTCTTTGGATTCCTCTTGATCAAAGCTTTCAGTAGTATGCCAACTGATTTGGTGTAGCTCTTACCGTTTCCGAGCTACTAAGGGTCCAATCGGTATTTTTCACCAGATTTGGATGGGATTTTTTTTCTTTGGATTCCCCTTTATCTAAGCTTTCAGTAGTATTTCAACGGATTTGGTGTAGCTCTAACTGTTTCCGAGCTACAAAGGGTCAAAGGGGCCAAAATTGCAATTTTTCTAAATATGTCAAATCTTTATTTTTCATCAGATTTTGATGGAATTTTTTTCTTTGGATTTCTATGGATGTAAATTTTAGTTGATAGTTACATATTTTGCATAGCTCTTACGGTTTTGTTTTTTGTATCAATAAGTTATCAAAAGGGTTGATTTTGTCCCTAGTTTGTTTCCAGCTAATAACTGTGTCAACCTTCTTTTTGTGTCCATTTAATTTTTGTGTCATGCTTTTTACTGTGTCCACATTCACTTTTGAACTACTTTTGTTGAAATTTCAGTGGTCGACATGCTGTGGTCGTATCATGCTGCGCTCGGCGTAGCCCTTTATCTCAGATATTGGTGAATCCATTTACTTAAAAAAATGTTTTATAACCTGAAAATGGTGGTGAAGTGTTGAAGGTTCCTGGTCTCATTGTATAGATATACCCTACTGAGTGTCACAGCAATAAATGCTAGTCTTTTTTGAGAATAATGTATGTATTGTTTATGCATTTTGAAATATAAAGGAAAAATAATGTTACACATCTCTGAGTAATAACCATGATAACAGAAAATCTAATTCTCATGTCTAGATGCTGCTTTTTGTGTGTGTGTGTGTGTGTGTGTGAACAAATTTCCAGTTTTTTGAAGTGCAAAATAGTGTTTTGAAGCTAAAATACAGTGTCACAGTGCGAGGAAAAATAGTAATTTTAAAAAATGCAGTCTATTACTTGCTTTTCATAATCGTATTTTTAAAATATGCTTCAGGACGTGGCTGTAATAAGGGTTCAGTTTTCCCTTAAATAAAAATTTTTGATAATTGTTGCCTATTTATATTTTCCAGGCGCTCATAGTTAAGCCTACAAAGGTGAGCAGTGGTATGAGGAAGCCCACCAGAAACAGCATGACTTCGAGCTCTGACTACAGAATCTCCACCAGAAACAGTATGACATCGAGCTCTGACGACAAAATTTCCATCAGAAACAACATAACCTCGAGCTCTGACGACAGAATCTCCACCAGAAACAGCATGACCTCCAGCTCTGACGACAAAATCTCCACTAGAAACAGCATGACATCGATCTCTGACGACAGAATCTCCACCAGAAACAGCATGACCTTTGGGCTATAATTATATAAGTCTATAAATTTTCTCAATTTTATTATTATGAGTCATACATTAAATCGATATATAAAAATAAAATTTCTCGCCTTATTTTTTCTCGAATTGTTGCCTTATAAGGCAACATTTCGTCTTATATTTGCGTAAATAAGGCGTCTTATTAACAAACTGGAGGCAGTTATACGCTTCCGTAGGTTTTCATCTAAGACCAAAATAATTCAGTTTTCAAAATATTTTACTTTGTCATCATTTCGAAGAATTTTAATATGTCGCGATATAGCTTTTTGTTAATCTTTACATACATATATTTGAAATGTCAGGTTTTCATTATGCCATTTATACTAAATCTTTATAAAAAACCAAAATAATTCATTTTTTAAAATATTTTACTTTATCAAACCATTTCGAAGACATTTTATCTGTTGCAATTTAGCTTGTTATCAATCTTTACAGAAATATGTTTGAAATGTCAGGTTTTAATTATGCGGTTTGTTTTAAATATTTCAAATGACCAAAATAATAAATTTTAAAAGAATTTTTTTTTGCATTGTCGCGATATAGCTTTTTATGAATATTTACAAAAATATGTTTGAAAAGCCAGGTATTCATTATGCGGTAAATACTTTACTTTGTCATATTATTTAAGAAGTTTTATATGTCGTGATACAGCTTATTGTAAATCTTGACATGAATAAGTTTGAAATGTCAGGTTTTCATTATGCGGTTCCCCATGGAAAATAAGTGAGATCCAATCCGAGATCTCAGTTTGGGCGTGGCCTCAATCACACCTGGGATCCCATTCACGGCGTGAAACATTCTTGGGATCCCACCTGGGATGTTAGATCACATCCAAGATCTCATTTCCAGTATGGACATCCCAGCTAAATTAATTCTCAGTAATCGCCTGGCTATTTTAAGAAAGAAAATCTGGATACTTCAGCTATACATGCATCAAATGTATTCAACAATGTACAGCATTTTTTTTAAAATTATTTCAGTCCTTGAATTAACAATAAGTCAATCTAGAACAATAAGTCAGTCTAGAAAAATAAGTCCAGAAGAATTAAGAAATGTCTTCCATTATTTATTTGTATATTTGTTGTTGCGTATGCTCCTGATTTTGGAATTCATTTTTGGCACACACACTTCATTTCAAAATTTCCCTCTCAGTGTCATCTTGAAGGTACCTGGCATTGATGTGACCTAGAAAAAAGTGTATATACTTATGAAATTACATTTTGAACTGAAATACATGTATAGTATAAGAAATAAAATCAAGTTCATAAAACAGTTCCAACGACATCTTTCAAATGAAATGAAATCCTCTTATAGGGTAACATTATAAACTAGAAACACAAGTATAAATAAAATCTCTATCGAAGGAATATTATTGCTTACATATACATTTAAGTAATATTAATGTTACAAAGTACAAATCGCAGCCATCTTGGGGAAAAAAGGGCGGAACCTCTGCATGGAACCATCTAAAGACTATTGTAACCAAGTTAAGTTCCAGTTATCCAGGCAGTTTCTGAGAAGAAAACATGTTATCATCCGACACCTGAATAGATTTTAGGGGCTCCGGCTACAGAGATTGAGAAAGGGACCTCAAAATGTACCTCGGTCAAATCAGTTAAAAGGGTTTTCATGTGTAATCCTAAAATTTTCAACTCTTTTTTTATTTAAATTATTTCAACTATACAGGCTTATATATATTTAAAGCAATTTTCAGAAAAAATTATTCTGTTCCATTTTCTTTCTTGTTGTCATCAAAGATGTTTTTTTCATATTTGAAATTAAAATTCTTGTCGAACTGCGATAAAAGGTAAACGAATATGTACATATTATATCAAACGTAGATATTGAGGCCAAAAAATGTCAAAATAAAAAAAAAAAACAAAAACAAAAAAAACATACTTTTCAACGCAAGTCGTTTCCCCTCACTGACTGGTTTGAGGTTATGTTGTCGATTCTCGTAAATGGTACATATCTTTATTTTCTCATCTGACAAAATGAGTTTAAAACCAGTTTTTCGGCGGACTTGGTACCCGCTCCGCATCTTTGGAGATCCACTTCTTTGACATAAATTCCGTACTTCGCATCTCTTACACAGGCTAATTCTGAAAAAAATAAAGAACCCCATTAAGCATGCTCACATCCCCAAAAATATCAGGAAATCCTGCATTATTGAACTCTGAAGATAAAGTAGATAATGTGTCGAAAAGACACCGATGCCCACCAANCCCCCCCCCCCCCCCCCGCGACGTATTTATCACAATATATAATCAAAGTCAATCAGGCATAAAATTTGTTTAGTCCCTAAATGGAATCAAGAACTATTATCAATAATGACTGTTTAATAAATATAATAATTGATTGTTAATTAAATACTTTCTGGGTAATGGCCCTTAACAAAAATGTGTAACTAAAGGTCTGAAGGATGAACTATAGGTCAGGTTTTAAATTATCAATACATTTTTGGGTACTTACAATGGTGATTTATTCAATTAAACATCAATGTAATATAATGTGTAGTTATCATGAAATTTCCCTAAATGCAATATTTATGAAATAATTCAAGTATAATATGTAGGTCAAAGCCACAAAAATGGTCCATGAATTGGCCAGCACTTTTCCTGATGATAAATTTCATGAAACAATAGAGTGCTATGCTGTGGAGTTGCTAAGAAGTGGTCTTTAACACAAAATTTTACAAAAATTAACCAACCATAAAATGTAGGTCAAAGACATCCAATTGTCCCCGATATGGATAGTACTCATCAAGGTGTTAATTTTATGCAACATCATTGTGATAGCATATATAGTTGAAGTCATAGAAGCGTAACATATAGGTCAAAGCCACTTCATTGTCAATGATTTGGGTAGTACTTATCAAATATTCAAATATGACACGTTTTAAATATTACATACATTTGAGGAGAAAAGGGCATCAATTTGTCAAGCAATTTCATTTTATTGAGAAGAAATGTAGTACTAACTATGCCGATCATTTTTATGCAATTTAAACTTGCCTTTTGTCTCATATAGTTTTTCATGCGCACGACACAACATAAACTGAAAGGTTGTGTTAACTAGGCATGATAGGAAAGCAGCACGTTGAAATTAGAATGAAGCAAGGTGGGTGTGAATTACTATTGAAAACTAGAGGAGAATGCCAGTGTGCAAGGTTTGTGTCTGTATGACACGAAGTCCCCGCTTAAAACATGTGTAATATTCATACTATCTAAAACCAGTCTCAGTGGTAATGTCTTAAAATAATCGACCAACCAAAATGTGACAACCAAAAGCAAAAAGGTTTTATTATTTTCGACCAATTGCTTAGAAGAGCTAATAATGGTCTTTAGATTATAGACAATAGTAAACAAAAGAGAAAAAAACTTGCATACACTATATATTATTGTGCATTACACAAGTAAATTGTCATGCTAATTCTTCATTAAATTGATATTACATTAACTTATTTCAAATCAAGTTTGATAAATATAAATGAAACGCAATTTGCACATGAATAATTAGTTCAGAAATGTTGCACTAAACATGCAAAATAAGGATTGGTTGTTATGTACAAACAAAGCATAGAAGGGTAAAAAAAGTACTTTCAGCTACCTTCAGTTTTATTTGCTGGTAAAATGTCACACATCTTTCGTCATGTCAAATGTCATGAATACATGGATAAGAGTTAAATTTATTTCTACATACAATATAGTAGTCATTTGCAAAATTACATTTTTCAGGGAAAGAATCGATCATTTGGAAACCAGAAATTGAAGACAGAGAAGACAAGTCAGTCTGAAGTGAACTGTCTGACGAATATCCAGCAATTAAAAGACCAAAAAGACAATAAAAATTGAAATTGAAACCAGGAGAAAAATCTGAAAACCAAACACCATAGCAAGAAAAACACGCGGAAAGTTAAACAAAATCAAGAATTATCAATGCACTTAGAAGGAAAATGTGCTTATTTGATACTTTGGAGATAGATAAAATACAAAGTATATTAATAGTGATAAAGGATACTTCGGTATTTTGTTATTTTTCACAGTGAAACCGCTGTTCCTTCTAAAAGGAGTATATGCAGTAAGGGCCTTATTTGGCCTCAAAAAATAAGTTTGCTTAAATTCACAATATTTTTGATGAAATGTTCTATAGGTATGGGTCAAAAGTTAACATGAAGATTACTCAAATATTGATGTACGATTACAGAGTTTTTCAGTGTAGAAAATTGGACAAATTCAATATTTTGTTGAAAATGACAAATTTAACCATTTTTGACTACTTTTTCTCATGAGAAAACATAGAGCGCATGCAAGAACCACAAAAATATTTATTTGGGAGGTCCAACGCATTTGTACTAAAAAGTTGGTAAATTATCTAATTGGTTCTTGAATGCGCTCTATGTTTCCGATAAGGAAAACCGTTCGAAAATAGCTTAACGTGACGTCAGAACTGTACCTATTGTGACGTCATGGGTTCTAAATTTTGTAATTTTTCTTTAGTGGCATCTGAACTTTCAAACGAACACAAAAGAAAATATTTAGGTGCAACTTGAAAAATCACCGAAATTTAGGGCCAAATCAGCCCCTTATCGAACCTTATGATTTACCTTACATGAATCCATTGGCATACAGCACATTGAAAATTTGCTCAGATGAACATTTAAAAGAAACAGTTGTAACAATATATAATATATGAAAACATCAAATTTGGCCACGATTGATTTTTTACGCCAACTTCAGCTATATTCTGTCTAGAATGTTAAGTATTAAACAATTATGATAAATTAATGGAATATCAATATAAAATCATTATAGGTTTATACAAGGAAAACAAGAGTGTAAAATATATAAAAAAATAAAAACATAATTGTCAGTTTTACTGTTACAATATTAGAACTTAAAGATAATTCTACTTTAATCTTACTAAATAAATTGATTGCTTCTAAAAATTGAACGACATTGTTGCCAGCGACATTTGTAAAAAGGTCTTTAAGACAATCAGCAGAATAAAAATCACGCCCGATATCGGCAAATATACACATTCAATTAAAACGTGTTGCATTGTATAAGGACAATTGCATGGAGTACATTCAGGTCTGTCATCACTGTTCAGGATAAATCTATGTGTTGTTCTAGTAAATTTGGCCAAGATCAGGTGGGTCCGAAATACCCCAAAATAATCCTTGCCTCACTGTTTTCCAAGGAACATTATGGTAAAATTTCACAAAGATTTGTCCACAAAACTTAACTTGTGGCAATGAAACTAAGTGTCAACGATAATGTCATATAACAAGAAGACCTGGTTTTTTCTGCAGTCGTATAAAAACCTCATACGCCCTCCTATAAAATGTATTATTATCAAGATACAGCTTATTTGTACAGCAGATTGATTGATTGAATATTGTTTAACGTCTACTCAGCAATATTTCAGCTATATCAAGACGAGAATAAGTTTGTTGATAAATAATCACTTTGGGGTATGGAAATGGCCATGGGACGGGAAATTCTGACTGCCACTGGAAAAGTAGGGTGAAATCGTCAAGGGCGGGGAATTTAGCCTTGTAGCCGATCACCTACGGACCACCCCAAAAAGAGCTTGCTACAAGGGTTCTTTAACGTGCAGGAAGCGTGGCATTTCTTCCAACACGTGGACCTGAGTTTACATCCCATCCGAAAGATGGGTTGTGTATTTATTAATCCCGCACAACCACGGAATGGGTCCTATTTCTATATCCCGGGACTCTCGGGGTCAGCCTCCGTTTAGGAGGGGTCACACCCCGCAAGCCGTAGATACTGGGTCCTATTTCTATATCCCGGGGTTCCCTCGGGGTCCTCTGTTAGGATGGCTCATACTCCAAGCTCAGAGGATGCTGCGGGCCTATTCTTCAGCCGGGACCGCGCACGGCGGTTGTACAGCAGAGGTACATAGGAGTAAAAACAAAATAATTACAAATTATGGTGTAATGTGTAATTGACAAAAATTTGAATTACATGCAATATTAATTTAATCAATCACTTACCAAAAAAGGTAATATCAATTAGTTTGCCAATTACATACATGCCAAAAGAGAGTGAATGAAAGATGGCTACCTCCTTTCTTCTTATGAGTATTCAAGAAAGCTCAGATAATTCTTATGACAAAATATTTTTATGCCTTGGTATATTTTATTTACAAGAATCTTTTTCTCTCTTGTTTTCAAATGTGGATATCTTGCAAATTGTTGTTTCCTCTGATGCATTTTACTCTCTCTCTCATTTTTAGATGTTTTAACAGCAACTCTTGTTAATTGATGTTTTTAATATAAGTTAAATTTATAAATATTGTTGTATAAACACTTAAAAATATGCGTATTGAATTTTATTTTCAATGCCTAGATCAGCATGGACTCTAATCAGTTATTTGTCATATGTTCTTTCATGCAAGTGCTTATAACAAGTCTTATTAGTGTCTAATTAATGCCCTTATCGAAATTAACCTTTTAGATACATGCATTTTCAATTAAGTGAATTTTCTTTTGATGTGTTTAAACTGTTGCTGAGCTTTTATGAATATTTTTTTACTCGCACATTCAAGTAATAGTTAAATATGAAAGTTAAATACATGTCAGCTTCTTGCAAAGGGAATTTTTTTTTATCTAAAATAGCTTATTAATACACAGGTTGTCAGGCAAACAATTTTGCGTCTTCTGGTAAATTCCCATTATCATATTTGATATTGGTATCAGGTTTCAGTGGTGCAGTTCACGTTTATTGTCATGGCCGAGATTTGGTAGCAACCAATCAAATGAAGGAGGGTCATTTGAATTGACCAATCAGGGGCTCCTTCATCTGCTGGATCCATCCTTTGCACGTCTGCATCTGTACATTTGCGCTTTTGCAGTTCTAGTTAACACACGCATATGTCATTGATTTTGTGAAGTTTGCCAAGTTAGCTGAATGTTTTCGTTTCTAAAAAGTAACAATACTTGATTCAATTGTTCTAACCCGAAATACTGGAAATCATGGACGACGCATCCATAAGAAGATTACTGGACATTCCAAAATGGTATGTTTTATCATCGGAAGACATTTCATATTCTAAATGACGTTATTGAAGAAAATTCAGATGAAAGTTCAATTGACTTAGCGTTGGTTTTGTTCTGTATATCATTAGACTGTTCTACTTGTTGCCCAGGGTGTTACTTTTGTGGTGAAACTTATGAAATTGTGCGTTTTCATCAGAAACGCAAGAAGATCTAACTCAACTGAGCTGTGTTCGTTAATTTTTACTTTATATATGTTGTGTACAAATTGTAATTTTGTACAAATTATATTTATACTTTATACTGCATGGAGCGTGGCGTTTCTCCACACAGTTTGGCTACAATGGTTCGCGGTCAGGCTTTCCGTATTATGACCCGACTACCCCGCAAAGACAGGGCATTCCCCTATCCACCACCTGGGGACGCGCCCGGCAGCTCTGTAGCCAAAGCCCCTGAAAACCTATTCAGGTGCCGGGTTAAACATCTTTAGGGTGTGATCTTCATTAGGAGAGATCAAAACTCCACTGTTTGTACATGTGACATAAATTGTAGTGTTGTACGTCGGTGTGTTTATTGGTCCGTCCAACATGGGCACCAACAAAGTGGGGACAGCTCTTCAATGGATAAAATTTTAATGGAACAAGAATGCGTTGTAGTCTCGTTGTAATGTAATACAGCTATATTCATTTGAATTTTTATTTCAATATGTTTTGTGATATCCTATAGAAAGACTTTAATCATTAATTTTAAGTAGTGGTATTCCTTATTGACTATGCAGTCCACCTTAAAGTAGCTGTTTTGGGGCTATGAAATTTTAATTTCTAATGTACAGTCTGAAAATACAGATATTTTAAATATTTCCGCATGAACCGAAAACTTATTGGAGCACATATTTGCACAGCTTCAAAAGTAAATAAAAAGCAAGACAGAGAAATTATATTTGAATTGGTGTAGTTGAAATACACCAAACTCTCAGGAATTTGTTGTAAAGCATCTGGTTGAATATGGTTCTATAATTTGCATACCTAAAAATTTAAATACAAAATTAAGTGAATATTTGCCTTATCATCAAAAATAATCATGTTTTCATTAATTTCATCATTTGAAACAAAGTTTAGAAAATGACTTCAGTCTTGTACAAATTATAAGTGATTTTTGGGCTAATTTTGTTCAAATAATAATTTGTATAAGCTAATTTTGTACAAATTGTAATTTGGACAAACTGAAAATACAAATTATAATTTGTACAAAATTTTTGTACAAATTATAATTTGTATAAAATGACAATTTGTACACAACACATATATTCAATTGTAACACTCAGTAATGTATGAAAGGAAATAAAGAAGGCGACAGCGAAGTTCGCAAAATGACCGATGTTTACCGCGTACTGACTTGGGCAAGTACTATGAAGATGAATGAATCAACCACGAAGGAAGTGACAAAACAGGGATTTGACACGATGGAGGCATTATCCCTTATCGACGAGGAAGACATCCGTCATTTCAAAATCCCGTTAGGTTAACAAAAACTGTTGGCAAAGGCAGTGAAAAGGACATTCAAGCATACAAACGAAATCTCCAGCGGGAAATCATGCGAACAAAATGACTACCAAAGTCAAATCGAGACAGGAAGATCATCAGAGGGTGCTTCCGGCGAGGTCATTGCATATGGCGGAACAACAACTTCCGGCAGGATTAACAAAGATGGTGGCATACACGCCAATACGGATGAGGCATACCTAAACGAAGTTATGGGGAAATACAGGCATATGGCGGAACAACAACTTCCGGCAGGATTAACAAAGATGGTGGCATACACGCCAATACGGATGAGGCATACCTAAACGAAGTTATGGGGATGTTCAGTGCACAAAAGGACACAAATTCTTCAACAGCTGGAAATACAGGTATGGAAGCAGTAACAGACATTTTTAGGTGGAAGGACCGACAGATATTTTTAAAATCTAGTTCGTTTGATCCAAATGTGAGTTTTTTCGACATAACTGACTTCGTTAATATAAAAGTAGGGGGAGTATGCACGACTGAAGAAAAGATTGTTTCTGATGCACAAAACGGACACCTAATTTTTAAGTCAGGTCCCAAGAAACCAAAGCTAGAGACATAAACTGATTGTCAGTGGTCAAAGGCAAATTTATCAATAATGTATAAACTGTAATGTACAAGTGACCTAGCCCACTCAAGCTTGAAAGACTATTTGTCTTATACAATGCGCATTTTGCATTTAATTTCTACATGCGAAACTGTACCTGAATTTTTCTACGATAGGGAGTATTGTCGTCTGCAAACTTTCCGCTAGGGTACTGATATTCCCCATTTACATTCAGTGCTTATATGCCCAAAAACCCAACCCCCTCATAAGGTAAAGCAGTTTTCTTCTTATAAGCCACAACACGCTGTTCCGTATGCCTGACATATACTGAGGGTAAACCTATTTGCAAAAGATTCAATACAATAAAGGGTTGTTATATGGTTTCTTGCAAGTTTGAGCATGTGTGCGCTCTCCCTGGTTGTGCTGACAAGCACCCTGCGTTTTTGCATACAAAAAACCGTTAAGCATGGTGAAGCCCTTACGGGATCTAAACATTGCAGCCTAGAAAATCGAACTCGAAGATGATATCGACAAAAAATTTTTAATTTCTAGCATAAAACACGGGTTTGATATTGTAACTAATGATTCTATTCCAGCTAATGTACGTGCAAAAAAATCAACCCTGTGCAAAACTTGACAGGTTACCTGCTAGCAAATTGATGGAATTCGAAATAACTCAAAGTACTATTATTGAATTAACTTGCCAGTTATTCAATAACCACCCCACAGAAGAAAGAATTGATAACCTTTGGGTCTGATAGGTTAGGCTAGAGGCGCTAATATATATAAAGTTTGTCAGTAATCACATCAGGTAACTTTTTTGGTTGTTTGTTAATTTTGCAATAATAGGTATGTAATACTTTCCTTCATGTAGTCCGTGGGCTGGAAACACTTTCCGTGCACCCCCCCCCCACTTCCGAACCAGACCGATTTTTTTCAGTCCTTCTATGTCCCCTCTTCAAAATAAAACATGTTAACACGAACATAACCTGCACGCATAGACAGTATAGAACCACTTTTATAGTACACCATCAGAAATTCTTGTATTTTCGTTTTAACCTAAGTTTCATCTTTTAAGCTCCATAATTTTTTAACGATAGGTAATATATACTAAAATTAAAGCTAAATTAATATTCTTTCAAATGAACACAAGTTTGGGCACTTTACGCCATTTTTATGATCTACCCCTCCCCCTGCAAAAAAATGCGAAAATGACAATTTTAGGCTGTCAATTCCTTTCAGATAAACAACCCTCGTCATTTGATCTAGTTTTTATGCCTAACTTATCAGGTGTGATCCAATGTTGGAAAATAAAACCATTAAAATCCATAAAATTTTGATTTTCGGTATAAAATTTTAGAAAAATGGAAATTTTCGGAATTTTAGATTTTTTCACAATTTCGACTTTCTGACTTTAGGATCGTAAAATCTGAATATATATTTTATAATGGCCGATTTAATAATGATTTATGATATATTAGCAAGATATTGTGCGCACAAATTTTAGTTTTAGACATAATGTAGGTTCAGAAATGTCAAAATTAGCACCCCTCCCCCTCAAAATTAGGTAAAAATTTGAAATATTCAGGCTCTTAATGATAAAAAGATAATGTTTAATGGGAATATAGAGTTTATTTCACTTAAGCTGACATGCAGAAGATCATTTAAGTAGATCTAAACTTTTTAAGATGTCTCTTTTCCACTCTTCTGCCCGAAATTCTACGCAAAATGGGAATTTTCCGCTTTTCAGAATTTCTGCTGTTTTGACTTTGAGATGCAAATACTTCATGAAATTGATATGTAACTTGAAAATGTTGATTTAATATCGTTTCATTATATGTTAGCAATAACAAAGTATGCTTTTAAACATTTTAGACTAACTACAGTCTCATAAATTGCAAACATATTACCCCTTACCACACATATTCAACACAATTTATTTCATTTTATTCAGATTAAAAAGCTTGAAAAGCTTAAACATTGTATAAAGGTCCAATGACATATCATTTTCAAACACCAAAATACACAAAGACTGACTTATATCACAAATAAGATCATGTTAGTGGTTTATGGGCAGTTAATCAACAATTAAAATTGGATTTCGTAAAATTCTGAAATGCTGGAAATTCCCATTTTTCACGAAAATCGCCCAAAATATTCAAGTTTACCCATATTTGGTGTTAAAATTACGCATAGCGACATATCAAATGCATCTTTTGCAAAGAAAGTAAAACATTAGCATGCTATGTTCATATATATATAAAGAAGGACATATTTTGGGGACTTTTAGGTTAAATTTTGTTGGGGTAGGGGTAAGATTTTCGGTATTTAGAGTCACAGTGAACACTCCTTGTTTTTCTAATCTGTGTTTTAAGATAACTTATGTATCGGTTAAAACAATAAATTGGCATATCTTCAGATAAATCCTCCAGATTTGCCACATATAACGATTTAAAAATGAATTTTGGACAAATCTGAAATGCTAAAAATCCCCATTTTTCATCAATTTTTCACTAAATATTGAATTTAAGCTGAAAAGTGGGATTTAAAATACCAAATCCTGATAGAATTAATGCAACCCTGCTATATGCATCGCAGATTTTGCGTGTGGTAGTGATTTTTATCCCTACATAGACAAAAAATCGACAACCTTGAGGAAAATTTGTTGGGGTAGGGGTAATTTTTTTGGTATTTAGAGTCTTATTAAACACTCCTTCCTTTTCTAAACAATGTTTTAAGACAACTAGTGTATCGCTTAGAACAATTAATTGGCATATCTGCAGATATATTCTATAGATTTGATATATATTGCGATTTAACAGTGAACTATGAACAAATCTGAAATGTTGAAAATTCCCATTTTTTATGAATTTTCGGAGAAATATTGAGTTTTAGTCGACCAATGGCTGTTTAAATACCAAATTATGATGTTATTCATACAACATAGTCATATACAACAGACCTTTTCCGTATTCTGGTTATTTTTATCCCTACATGGACCAAAAACTGACAATTTTAGGGAAAATTTGTTGGGGTAGGGCTAAGATTTTCGGTATTTAGAGGCACATTTTACACTCCTTATTTTTCTAAACACTGTTTTAAGACAATTAATGTATTGTTTAGAACAATTAATTGGCATATCTGCAGATATATTCTATAGATTCGGCATATTTGCGATTTAACAGTGAACAATGGACAAATCTGAAATGTTGAAAATTCCCATTTTTTATGAATTTTCGGAGAAATATTGAGTTTTGGTCGACCAATGGCTGTTTAAATACCAAATTATGGTGTAATTCATGCAACATTGTCATATACAACGCACATTTTACGTGTTCTGGTTATTTCCATGCAAACTTTGACAAAAAATTGGCAATTATAGGGAAAAAATGTTGGGGTAGAGGGGTAAGATTTTCGGCATTTAGAGTCACATTAAGCACTCATTGTTTTTCTAAACAATGTTTTAAGACAACTAATGTGTTGCTTGGTACAAATAATTGGCATATCTGCAGATATATCCTCCAGATTTGGAATATAAAACGATTTAACAGTGAACTTTGGACAATTCTAAAATGTTAAAAATTCCCATTTTTCATCAATTTCGGGCAAAATATTTAGTTCAATTCGACAAATGGCTGTTAAAATACCAAATCATAATGTTTTTCATGTAACATTGTTATATACAACACACATTTTGCGTGTTCTGATTATTTTTATGCGAAAATAGACAAAAAAAATGACAATTTTAGAGTAAATTTGTTGGGGTAGGGGTAAGTTTTATTGATGTATGATGCTTATATTACCTAAAAGTAGTCATTATTTGTAATGGTTGTAAAGCAAATATAAACAGCTTTCATTTCATACATATTTTACACGATATTTGTTCACTAAAAAATAATATTAGGCAAATGAAAGACAAAACTTGTTCAAAAACGAAATTATTCAAAGGTCCCTGTATTTGGTCTATTTGAAAATAAAATTTTGGTCATTTAAAATATGTTAACATCGCCTTAACATGTTTTATTTTGAAGAAAATAGATTGAAAAGCTAAAAACAATTTTCAGAATCAGGAATTGAGATGCACTTCGGGTTCTCTAGACCATCAAAATTACGCAATTCCAATGAAAATATCAAGTTTTTTCGACAATATTTCATTGGGGTTGGGGTACGTTTAATTGCGCTATGGAACGTTATAGTCATAGAAATTGTTAAAACTTGGGTTCTTTGTAAAGCTCATACAATATGCAATCATTTGATACCCCGTATTTATAATTGGAAAGCATTTGGTTAACATTTTGAAGCAACTGAAAGAAAAACTTGAACGAAAAACGAAATTTTCCAAAATTTTGGTAGGTGGGTCTAAAAATGGGCCGAATTCCACAAAGGGTGCAGGTTATGCTCGTGTTAACATGTTTTATTTTGAAGAGGGGATGTATACGGACTTAAAAAAATGGGTGGGGTTCGGAAGTGGGGGGGGGTGCACGGGGGGTTATTCCAGCCCATGGACTAATGGCTCTTGCGAGTAATTTTCATTTGTTAGGATGATAAATAAAAAAAAAATATTGGTTTCAAATGTAATTTGTAATTTAATTGATTACATTTGCAAAGTAATTGTAATTTATTAAATTACATCCCAGAATCCTTGTAATTGTAATTTAATCGAGCATTTTGAGAAAGTAATTGTAATTTAATTAATTACTTTCCAATGTAATTGACCCCATCCCTCATACAGGGTAGGTTTGACTTTCAGGCTAAAACAGTAATTTGACAGCTTTTCTTGTGAAATGTCATATTTTGAATAAGCTCAAATTTTCCTTAAATAATGCGCGAGGCCAGAAATAATAATAAAAAAAAACAAAATACCGAGGATACTTCAATTTAGAGGCTGCATATGCGCATTTCGACAGCTGACGTGTCTTCAGTGCAGATAACATCAAGACATTTGGAAAATCCATTAACGGAAATATGTGTAAAAGCTGATAGAGTACAAATTACCAATAGGATTTAAAAGGCAAAGCCCAAATCAGCTAAGGACAGAGCTATGCAAGAGGGAGATATTCCTTTTTAACAAAATTTTCCTGAAATTTAGATATTGCATGTTTTCGGGCCAGCACCGAAGTACTGGCTTCGGGGTTAATAAGAAATCTAAATAATTTGTTGTGTTTTATATGAAAGTGAAATAAAAAATCTATAGGTGGGAAACAAATGCTATTGGAATCTGTCTGTTATTCATTTTTGACAAAAAAACATTTATGCTTTGTGGTTTTTCCATGGATAGTTTGACAAGAATATTGTTTTTTTTTCTTCTTTGAAAGATAAATGATGTTTCAGTTGCACAAAGGGCCTAGTTGATGTCCGGTGTTGTTTACCTAGATAAAGATTTTCTTTTTATTCTTCGAAAAATGATCAGTAAAATCCTGTCTCCATAATATATTTCGAGTTCACGAAGTAAATGTACATGATAGATGGGATTTATTTTATTGCATTTTGTTCATTCTCTGTTCTTCTTGATGCAAATATACAAATGAAGCAAGATGAATGTAAAAAAATCGAATTATTATTAGTAGATTTCAAGAAATATGCTCGTAATGACTCGCATTAGATGTTAGATTCATATAATCTTGCACCTCATACATGAACATTTCATCTAAATGATTTATTTGGTTCGGCGAGTCAAAAATACCTTATTCATTAATTTAGATTATAAATTTGCTACTCCGTCTAAACCGTTGCCCCTCGTTTATCTGTTAATCCGACTAATAGTCGAAGTAATTGGAGTTCGGAGACGGTTTTCAGCATCCAGTTTGGATAGAGATTGGGAACTTATGCAATGGTTAAGTCGTTAAAAGGCTCGTGAATGATTTTACCTTAATTTCTAAGATTTGACTACCGACTAGGGTGTATATTTTTTAAAACTGAGAAAATAAATGATTTACAACTATGAATAAAATTGTTTCTTATGTTTTCCCCATTTTTTCTTCTTAAAGATAAAATAAAAGTTCATTAAGACCCTCAGTGGAAGTTCTTTCGGAATTCCTCGGGGGTATCGAAAACTAGTGCAAAAGTATTTTGATCAATGACAGTAAGTAGGTCAACGGACTGTAAACAAATACATTCTTCGGAGAGAATTTATGTCGTAAATCTATACTGTTTCAGAGATAAGTTCATCAACTTTTATTAACAAACATCAAAACATAAAAGATTCTCAGATTATATGTGTACGATAATAAAACATCGTTAGGGTATCGAAAACCGGTGCCGCCACCATACTATTCACATGTTACATATGCACTATCTTGTTACATAGCGTGCCAATATCAAGTTACATGTAAAATATTACATTACATTCCTAATTCCTCTAAACATGTAAAAAAAATATTTGATGTTCAGATGACGTAAAATGCTATATACAGGTAAAATATTTTTGACGTTCAGTTTACAAGGCATTATATAAAATCACGCCATTTACTTTATAACAATAATGTGGTGATAACTACAAATATCCCGGACTCTTACTTCAAGCAAGAGTATTCCCAATAATGTTCATGTTCTTGTTTATATGACCGCAATCTCATCGTCGTCGTTGTTTGTAAATACTAATGTTTTCGCATTAGAACTTTCAGTTATCCTTCTATGGTATAACTTTGTGTATGGGGGGACGACGACTACCCCAAGTCCGCCTAAGGATACCCCGCGACCTAGCCCAGTCTACTAACAATACTATGTGACTATCTAACTGACAGAATACCTTTAATCCTTGGGTTGTCTTCCTCTGGTGTCCTCAAGTGTGTCTGTATGGCACCATTAACACTGACCGGAAGGAATGCTGATCAGCACATCTGCGCAGATGCATCTGCCTCCTTCGGGCCTGCTTGCTTCTCAGTTCCGGTCTGGTAGAACCACCGGGGCCTAACAGGAAGTGGAGAGCAACTCCACAATACCCCCTCCATCTTAAAAAGGAGGAACCCTATGGTTCCGACTAAGGGCAATGTCGAAACGCCCCAGGGGTTCTAAATAAACGTCAAATCCGGTAAATATAAGTGTGAAACTGGCTCATAACTGACCGTTACGGCATGAAATCCACCCCCGGCCCACGGGATTGGGATTATAAAAAGACTGCGTTAACCTTTCCCCAAAAAAAAACATGACATGAACAACATCGGACTTATACACTAAAGACAACTTCAAACTGAACTAAACTCAAGTAGCTCAACTATAGCATCATTCAATAAAACTTGAACTAACTCCAGTCATCCTTACAACTCGCCCATCAACTCGTCTGGGGAGCATAACGCTTAACTAGAAGTTACATTTAACAGGAGCCACAACTCCGCACCGACCATAGGTGCACACAAACCCAGAAATACACCTCTGGAAACATCTCACCATGGGATGATAGCTCCTGTTCCGGACTGGAACACATCACAATAAACAACAAGTTTAACCACTGAGTTGTCTTATCTCCACTAAGTCCGTAAACAATACAAACATCAAATAACATGTCATAAAACCAAAGGAAAACCACCTCTCTTCCAAAATACACAAATATCACTTCCCAATGACTAAGTTCACTAATCCCCCCCCCGAATTTCCAATTGACTAAACTACTGACTAAACTACCTTAGAACGTATATACACACAAAAGAATATTCCCCAAAAGCAAAAACTGTCAAAGAGAGTGGGGAATATTGAGTCCAGGGCGTTCCCGGCGGGAACAGTACTGTCAGTATCATCAGGGGGTTCCTGCAGGAACAATGTCCGCCAACCAGGACAACTAAACTCAAGTTAGCATGCCAAACCGAAACTGTACCTCAGTCGGATGGAACAATAACAATATCAAAGACTGGTCCTACTCTACTGAACATAACTGTTGACCATAATATATACATCATATATACACCTATAACTCAAATATGTACATCTATCTACATCATCCTGGCTGGCCATCTTTCTCATTCTAATCTGGCTCCAACCTCCGAAATGGCTGGAAGTAAGTCCAACTGCTCCAAACTCCCCTCCCCTCTCTATCTTTTGAGGAGAGCGCTCTGTGAATGAGCATGTTGGGACACCCGCACGGGTCGATCCCACCCGTCCCGAAGTCCACACACCACCGCACGCTATCACACGTCCTCCTCACCAAGACTGGGGCAGATGCCCACTCTGAAACTGAGGGTTGGATGACCCCTGCATCCAGCATTTTCTCCAAATGGGCCTCTTCTTCCCAAACGAAACAGGCTGGGGTGCGCCTCATGCGCTGCTTAATAGGTCTAGCACCTGCAGTTTCGATCTCATGCTCAATCTCTGTAAAGTTGCCTAAGTCGAACTCTCTCTTTGCAAAGACATCTGCATAATCATGTAAGAGTTTCCTCAATTTGGCTTTCTGATAGTCTGTCAGCTCTTGACTTGATTCATTATACAGGTTTACCAAGTGCTCAGGTACTGTAACATCTGAGTTGTTATTATCTCCCTTGGTTTTCTTTTTGGAGCAACCTCTTACTATTGGTTCAGCAGAACCACCCATATCTTCAATGATGGTTGCTTAATGGGCATTACCAATTTCAAGTCCTCTGGGGAGTCTGACAGGGTTGTCCGTTATGTTCAGGAAACAAACCACTGGTTCCTGTCCTTTGGCACACACTGAACGTGGGATCAAAATCTTTGTCTCTGCTGTGGGTTCAATTACGAAATCTTGAACTTGCTCAGGAACTGAGCAGCCCATTCGTAACACCGAGTTGGGAGGTATAACTGTTGAGGTTGGTAGGGTAACTCTGTTTACCCTGGGTTCTGTTGATACACCAGCATCCTCCCGTCCTAATACAAGTGGGATTGTTTTACCGTCAATGACCATGCTTTTGTCTCCAATATTCAGGCCGCCGTGCGCGGTCCCGGCTGAAGAATAGGCCCACAGCATCCTCTGAGCTTGGAGTAGGAGCCATCCTAACAGAGGACCCCGAGGGAACCCCGGGATATAGAAATAGGACCCAGTATCTCCGGCTTGCGGGGTGTGACCCCTCCTAAACGGAGGCTGACCCCGAGGGTCCCGGGATATAGAAATAGGACCCATTCAGTGGTTGTGCGGGATTATAAAATACACAACCCATCTTTCGGATGGGATGTAAACTCAGGTCCACGTGTTGGGAGAAATGCCACGCTTCCTGCACGTTAAAGAACCGTTGTAGCAAGCTCTTTTTGGGGTGGTCCGTAGGTGATCGGCTACAAGGCTAAATTCCCCGCCCTTGACGATTTCACCCTACTTTTCCAGTGGCAGTCAGAATTTCCCGTCCCATGGCCCTTTCCATACCCCAAAGTGATTATTTATCAACAAACTTGTTCTCGTCTTGATATAGCTGAAATATTGCTGAGTAGACGTTAAACAATATTCAATCAATCAATCAACCAATATTCAGGACTGCTGAGTTCAATGCTAAAAAGTCATAGCCTAGAAGCATCTCACAATCTATGGGTGCTACATACAACTGGCGGCCAAACAAAATTCCACCTAACTGGAATAAAACGGGATTGGTCACCCTGCAGGTCATCTGCATATCCCTACCTGCACCGTGCATGGTAGTCTCTCTAATGACATATGGTTTTGTTGGCAAGCTATCAAATATTTTGTCTTCGATAATAGTTACCTCAGACCCTGTGTCGACAAGGGCTGTCAGTTCTTTCCCTTGTGGTTGGACTCTGGCACGCAGAAGATGTGCGGAACCAATTGTTCTGACTATTGTCCCGTTTGACTTGTCTGAGTCTACCAGCAGGTACATCTAAAGTAACAGTTCTCCTGTCTGTCTGGGAGTTCCGCCTGGGCGATAACCTTCTCCGCTCTGGACAATTTCGACTTATGTGGCCCTCTTTATGGCAATTGAAACATTCAATTTTGCTGTTTGGCTGTCGTCGATATGTACCTCTACCCCTATCTGTCTTACCCGGATCATTTCTTGGGCGTTGTTGCTGTTGACGAACAGGGGGGGGGCTCCTGTTTGAATCAGAGCGTCTGTTGTCTGTATTTCCAGCTGACTTGCTGGACTTTTTCATTTCAGCTGTTAATGTCTCCATAGACGACATCAGGGTTTCCATTTGTTTGAGCTGTTGTTGTTGCTGCTCAACTTGCTGTTTAAGCTGTTGTTCTAGTTTTGAGAGTCGGTTGTCTACTGTTGACTTAGAACTACCAACACCATGAACTATGGGGTGTTCAGGTTTCCCATGTAGGTCCGGGACTGATGTCCTGTCCTGGGTTTTGTGTGCTTGAACAGCTGTTCTTGAGTGTTGATACCACTTTATGGTGTCCATAGCGCTTTCCATAGTCGCTGGTTTCAGTGTACAGGCATGTTGACCTGCCTGTGAATCGTTACAGCCTTGGCAAATCTTCATTATAGCTTGTCGAGTCAGGTGTTCCTCAGGAAGCTCTCTATAGGCCTTGGTAGCTAGGGAAAGGACACGATCGGCCCAATCCTCCAAGGACTCATCCTTTCTCTGAGTGCTGGTCTGAAACTGCACCTGTGATGTTTCAGGTAGCTCCTGGAATCCAAACCGTTTAGTCATTTTGGTGACCACATCTTTGTATGTTATGTACTTATCTTGCTCCAGCAGGAGCGTGTAGAAGTCACTGGCCTTATCTTCAAGGCACCAACATAGTTGCTCTCTTTTCTGCTGGTTAGTCCATCCAGCTGCACTAGCATATCCTTCAAACTTGGTGTGGAAAGCCTTCCAATTCCCCCTACCTGTATACTTCAGGGAATTGGGTATTGACGATAAAAAGGTTCTCTTCTGTTGGTCCCTGTTGACCTTTGGTCGGTCAATGTCGCTCTGTTCCTCCTCAACTGAGGAAATGTAGTGTCTAGACGAGTTACGGGATTTGGGTCTATACAATCGCTGTCTACTACTACCATAGTTTCCCTCCTCACCAGAAATTTCAGGAGAAAAATATTGTCTTCTATCTTTGCGTATCCTTCTTGCTCTTCCTGGAGTACTTCTATGTCTTGCTCGGCTTGCTATTGGGACGGGGTCCCCAAGAGAAGCATCTGATGTGTAGTCCGACGAGTCAGCACTACAATGGTCTGTGTAATCATGTCGACTCCTGTAACCTTTAGGTTTTGTACTAGTGTACGGTTGACCTGAGGGAGCAGGTGGTTGATTGTCCCTTGCTGATTGTTGTTGAGCAATTACGGGCAATGGTATTTGCCCTGGTTGATTGTACATTGGCAGTGGCTGTTGCTGTCCATAATACACAGGTTGTTGGTAACCAGTCTGATTAATGTGTTGTGGGGCCCCAACTAATGGTTGTTGATAAGGTATACCCTGCGGGTTTTGCACGGGTGGCTGGAAATTGATACCTTGTTGGTGTTGTTGAGCCCTGACTGGGTCAAATGGTTGTTGTCCCAGTGTGTCTTGATATACTGGTGTGTGCCCTGTTGTTACATTGGCTGTCTGTTGTCGAGACATGTGAACTGGCGGTACTGCCGATAGACCTAGTTTAGTGTCGGTTGGCAATTTTTGTGGCATATGTACCCTAGACTGACTTATGTTTTGTGTATTACCTTGAAGTGGTTGAAATGCTGAACTTCTGGGTTTAGAAATTGGTGCACTTGGTGGTGGCGATGGTAATTGCCGTACACTCTAAGTTGGCGATGGCAACTTCCTTGAAATTGGTGGCGATGGCAACTTTCTTGAAATTGGTGGCGATGGTAATTTTCTTGTGGTTATAGGCGGTGTTGGCAATATTCGCCTGTAGCGTTGTAGTTGCTGGGTTGGACTTACCCGGGGAAGGGTTGGTGAAATATCAGAATGACAGTTGGTTGACTGTCGCTGTTGTTGAGCTGTCTGCCCTACCCCATCATTGGTAGTTTGTTGCTGTTGTTGCCCAGCTTTGGCTTTGTCAAGGCTAACAAACTGGTTTTGTTGCTGGCCTGCAGTACCACAAAATGACTGTGAAGTTGCTTGATTCGACAAATTCAACTGTTGTTCTTGGCGTTGACTGAGTTCAACATGGTGTTTCAGTATAGCCGCTGTAGGCTGAAATTGCTCAATTGTGCTGTCGTCATATCCAATAGAGCGATGGTAGTCTTGTCTAATGGCCGATTTCAGCGCGCTCATTTCAAAATGAGATTGGCTATCTGGTTTGATAGTCTGAGGTTGGTCGACCAGTGAACACTGTACATCCTCTGTCGTTACTTTACCTGGTTGGTTAGATCTGGCACTTGGTGGCGGTGACCACCAGCGTGAATTTTCTGAATTTGAAAAATCAGGTTTTTCTGGCAAGCGGCTCTTACTTATGAGGGCACTCTCCTCATTACGTCTAGTCTCTATACGAGCCCTTTGCTCGGCTAGCCAATCTTTCATTTCAGCGTGAAACCGTCTTAATCTTGCCAGTTCTTGCTGGGCTGCCTCCGGCGTATATGGCGTTGACTCATATGTTGGGGGTCCATATCCTGTCTGGACATCATCATTGTCTGCACTAGTGCTGGCTTCATATCTGGGTGTACGAGGACATGCTTGCCCAATATCTTGTTTAACAATAGTTTGGTCTACTTGTAAGCCATCAGCACTGTGTTGCCGGATGTCCAGATACTCCCCCTCCCTTGGTTCACATGGGGAAAAGTCAACCATATCTAATAACACGGTCGAGACCCGACCTCTGATGTAAGGGAGCCCTTGAAATATTTCGGGAGTAATTGTCACCTCTTTGTCCCTCAATGCCATAATATTCTTGGCCGTGGCAGGGCCTATACCAGGTAAACATGTCAATATTTTGTCACTAACTGTGTTGATTTTCATCTTGTAGTCACTCATGATTATTTGAATCAAAATCAAATTCAATCAACAATTTCTCAATAAAATTGACTACAATAGTTTCTATACACTTTATTAAATCAATAAAGACTAAAGAATAAACACAGTTCAACTCAATCTGTGAGTATTTCAAACTTTATTTAATCAACAAACAGTTCTGTCATACACCTGAATGTGTATTCGCAATGTAAACAAATCTCGGAAATCACTTCCGGTATTGATCTCAGCTATCTGACGATCACGCGAGACTTGAACTACAGTGCACGAAGTATAAAAACTTTATCCGAGCACGAAAAATAATTTGACAACCCGACAAATAAATTGACAATCACGTACTGCGCCAATAATAACTCAATTGACAATCCGAGACTCCAAATTTGACAAACGGAAACCGATTTGGAGTGTAAACACGACTGGACTAGTCTACCACGATAACGTGCAAGTCATGCTTGACTGCATCCGGTCCAAATTGGAACAAAAATGGCGGGTACCTTCGTGAGCAAGCCCAAAAACCGCAACTACCACTATGGTATAACTATGTGTGTATGGGGGGACGACGACTACCCCAAGTCCGCCTAAGGATACCCCGCGACCTAGCCCAGTCTACTAACAATACTATGTGACTATCTAACTGACAGAATACCTTTAATCCTTGGGTTGTCCTCAACTGTGTCTGTATGGCACCATTAACACTGACCGGAAGGGATGCTGATCAGCACATCTGGGCAGATACATCTGCCTCCTTCGGGCCTGCTTGCTTCTCAGTTCCGGTCTGGTAGAACCACCGGGGCTTACAGGAAGTGGAGAGCAACTCCACAACATTACCAAATTTTAACACAAATTTCACCTGGCAAAAAAGGAATACCACACCCTTTTAAGAATAAAAATCCAAAAGGGGCAAATTCGATGTTGTCATGTATTGGGCTCTATTTTTATTTATCGGAATTTGAAAGGGTTTTCGTGTGCGCTCCTCGGGAAATTTCAAATTTGTAGTATGGCAGCGGATTTCATGTCGGATGTACCGTTCGTTTGATTAATTGGACCAAAAAGGCGTATCAATACATTTAGCCACTTTCCTACCAACCTACTCGACAACATTAGGTTGAGTTAGGTAAGATGAAACAAACTTTATAAAAAAATTATTGCTCTACTATATCTACATACCATTCATTTATGAAAAACGTTCAGATTTGTTTGGTTCCTCATATTTGCTGTTTTCTTCCTTTGGTGAAGTCACCTGTTCTATCTTGGGTGTTTTTGGAGTTCGTGAAGTCACCTGTTCTATCTTGGGTGTTTTTGGAGTTAATGAAGTTACCTGTGCTATCTAGGGTATTTTTGGAGTTGATGAAGTCACCTGTTCTATCTCGAGTGTTTTTGGAGTTGGTGAAGTCACCTGTTCTATCTTGGGTGTTTTTGTGGTTGACATTACTGTCTTTTTTCTGTGATCCATGTTCTGTACGTTTCATTATCTTCCAGGTAAATATTATTATACTAAAGTACTTTCACTTCAAAGTTCCTGAAAACTATATCAAAAATTTGTCAAAACTAAATCAACATTCATCTATTTCAATGATTAAATGTGCATCAGAGGGTAATTTCTAGCTATTTGAACTGAATTTTGATTAATATCATATCTGGTTTTGTTCTTGTAGCAAGCTGTGTTAAAGTTCGGTAAGAAAATTTCAGTTAAAAACGGGGAACTAAAGCCTTAATACCCTGGTGAATAAGTAAATGTAGATCAAAGTACTCCCATACAATTTTCTGATTTTCAGGGGCTCTGGCTACAGAGCTACCGGGTGCGCCCCCAGGTGGTGGATAGGGGAATGTCCGGTCTTTTCGGGGTAGTCAGGTCATAATACGGAAAGCCTGACCGCGAACCATTGTAGCCAAACTGTATGGAGAAACGCCACGCTCCATGCCTCTTCTATATTTCTCTAAGGAGAGCAGACGCATTGTGTACCGTATGGAAGGCTTAATTTCCTGCCCCTTCCCATTTCTCCCATTTTTCAGCAAAATTTTGCGTTGATCTTTTGTTAGGTGATGAACTCTTATTAGGTGATCCCCCATCCGTTCACAGATTTTCCCGCAATAGCCAAACACCCGTAAGATGTATCCTGTGTCTGTTCTAATTACTTTTCTGTGACCCGTCATCCCATGCTTTTGCATGAGATGACGGTTAAGATTAATAACTTCACCCCCATGTTTTTTTTTTCATTTTTCAACCTATTTCAGAAATTCTTACTTTGTTCAAATCAGTTTTGTAAGCTTTGAATTTTGAAGATATCATGAGAAATACAAATTTGATAACCTTTAATGCTTTTTAACTTTTTCACATTTCTGACCCAAAATATGTGCAAAGTTCACTTTCTTTATTTTTCCACCAATTTTGAAACTGAAAGTTAATTCATAATTCTTCATTAATAAAGATCCAAATGCAGGTTCAATTAATCACAAAGAAAAAAATATAACTGATTTATTTCCCATTTCTTTAGCAGAAGCAGTAAAATTATGCTTCTGTATGCACATTTTTGTCTGCACAATGACATTATTTCAAAACATACAGTGAATATGTTTTTATCCTCTAATAGCCCTTTTCAGTAGCTCCAATCACCATTTTCAGATTATAAATATCATTACAAACAAAAAAGTTACACATCTTTAAAAAGGTTAAAGATGTGTAATAACACACTTGAAAGTCCCAATTTATTTTTTTTTTTGAAATTTAACATCGCTCAATCCTGGTGTCTTCTTTCCCGTCCGCGTTCCAGGTATTTATTAACTTACGAACATATATCATGTAATTCATTAAAAGGACATTCAAGAGGAACAATGCCACCAAAGGTAAATTGATTTTTATAGAGTTCCGGTGTACTGCTCCTCATTACTTAAAGGGAAAATTCGCAAAAAAATAAAAATTCAATATTTTATTCCTCATATCTTAGTTAGCACATAAATATATGTATTACTGTTCAATTGTATCGGATAACTGTACAAGACTGAATTAATTGTGAGCAAATCCCGGTGCATCAACCGCCATATTGTCGTCTTGTCAACTTAAAAAGTCACGTGATACCTAAAGACCACAAAATACCAAAGCTCGATAAGCCTGTGTAAAAACAACAAGTACATAACTCTGATCTGTCCAAATAAATATAATTTCTTTCACTAAATTCAACGGTTTGTAATTTATTCAATAAAGAAATGATAATTTGCAGCTATTTATTCTTAATATATCATTTAATTGATAATATATCCAGAACTTTTACGAAGTTCCCGTGTTCACAGTTGAATAAACCGAAAACATTAGGATTCATATACAAGAAGTATATTCATAGTTATGCCGGCTTGTACTGACCATATTGTGTATTAAGTGTTTATTGAGAAGACAGGTGTCAGACCCATCTGACCACTTCCACCTGTATAAACCACTTCACCTTACCTGGAAAAATGACGACCTCGGAGTATAATTCCCTGTTGATACCACCTGCTGTGTACACGATCAACTCCGCAAACACCTTATACATTGAATCGGTATGAGACACACACCTTAGACTTATTATCCACGTACCTATAGTCATACATACAAACAGTAGAAACTCGGGTAGAAACCTCTATCTTGTTTCATTCTCTCTCTTGAAACCGATTGCAGTGGTATTTACATTAGACCTACATTTTTATGTCATGCTGTATTTTCGCGCAGGAGACGTCTCGGTTTATGCAGAAAAATGAAATTGTTGCAAATTATTAAAAAAAAAACAAGTCTGATGTAGGGGATTTTTTATTTATCGTATTTTCGTGCAAAGTATATTACCTTCTATATAAATGTAAAGTTTTAGGGCAAAATATTCTAGGTCGTTGGGACACTCTGATGTATAAAATCATAGAGATAGTCATTTTCATTAATATAACAACCTAAAAGTGCATTAACTTATCATATTATAAAAGTCAATTTCATCAACTTTTCATGCTCAGGGTCTTGGTATTGTGCTCGAATCACATAAAACTCATGAACATGGCGTTGAAATAAGACTAAAAAGTGCAATAAAAAGTGTCATAAAACTACATATAAACGTACAAATACTAACTTAGGTATACTGAACACAGCCTAATCTCCGTAGTTTACAGTATATAACACAACTGTCTGTATAAACGATTTCGGCATTATAAGTATATAATTTTTTTCAGACACCTTGAACTTGAACGTCCCAGCTTGAACCCATGACACATAAAGCATTTGAAAGTTTCTTGTATTATAAAATGTTGAAGACATTAAAAAGGCATTACGAAAATCAACCTCTTATAGCGTTATTTTTTTATATAGGGACTAATACATGTATATTGATCATATTTGTCCCAGACAGAAGTAAACCGAAGTTTGAGCGCAGGCGGATTCGGCTACGGAAAAGGGGTCTAGAAAAAAGGGTCTACGCTAAAATGCCCGGCACCTGAATCGGTTTTCAGGGGCTTCGGCTACAGAGCTGCCGGGCGCGTCCCCAGGTGGTGGATAGGGGAATGCCCTGTCTATGCGGGGTAGTCAGGTCATAATACGGAAAGCCTGACCGCGAACCATTGTAGCCAAACTGTGTGGAGAAACGCCACGCTCCATGCAGTATAAAGACCCCTTCTATATTTCTCACCCTTGTGGCAAGCTCTTTTTGGGGTGGTCCGTAGGTGATCGGCTACAAGGCTAAATTCCCCACCCTTGACGATTTCACCCTACTTTTCCAGTGGCAGTCAGAATTTCCCGTCCCATGGCCCTTTCCATACCCCAAAGTGATTATTTATCAACAAACTTGTTCTCGTCTTGATATAGCTGAAATATTGCTGAGTAGACGTTAAACAATATTCAATCAATCAATCTATATTTCTCTAAAGAGAGCAGACGCACTGGGTGTCGTATGGAAGGCTAAATTTCCTGCCCCTACCCATTTCTCCAATTTTCCAGTGGCAGTCAAAAGTCGTTGCCCAGGTTGTCCCTTCCACCTTTATTTCTTTCTTCTGATACTTTCAATTTTTGAATTGATTAACTTGTTCTCGTCCTGATATAGCTGAAATATTGCTCATTGGACGTTAAACTCTAACTAATCAATCAATCAATCTACGCTAAAATGTCATATTTTGTCAAACTGCTGCACGAAATAAATCATTTCTAACTCCGAATACAATATCTTCTGATCATCCTGTTTTGAGCCGGGTGAATGACACTTTTTACTGCATGTGACCCTCGCAGAAACACTATAATCCTGAATGAATTACATCTAATTTTATCCAGTTTCTGTTATATATTTAATATCAGTGAAGTAATTTAAATAAGATTTGTGTATTGTGTTATAAGCGATCTTTTTCTCAAAACAAGAGTGTGCCTTTTCTACCTGTAATTAGTGTAGCACACGCCACATTTACCTTTAGGACATGCCACAGGTAAATTTGACACGGGACATGATTTTGTATATTTGGTTGTTAATTAACCTCTGATGATTACATCACTACAAAGGTAATAATATTTCATCACTGGAACACAGGAGCACGAGCGTGTGTGTGTGTGCACACATATTTATTACAACCTAGATTATTTTGAGGATAATGATAGAGAATTAATGTTTTTTGTTATTTTGAACTACTTTTCTGAGATCTTTTTGCATCGATTTAAAACATAAACAACCAATTTTATTTCCTAGTAAATTTAGTATTTAGTTACTCTACGAAGAAGTTATGCAGAAAGAAACAATTAGATTTAGATAAAAGGGTAACATCCTTGTCCTTGTTTTTCTACAGTAATTAGTTAATTCATGATCTCACTCGAACTCTTTAAATAACGATATAAACAGTGGTATGATTGTTTTTTAAAATGACCAAGATCTAGCCAAGTGACGTCACTTTGTAGCAGAAATGAATAATAAATATCGTTTTTCTCCTAAACCCATGCGAATTTTTACTTTAAACTTGGTCAACATGTGCACAATGTTAGTTAGAGTAAATTAAGGTCTTATTCAAAATTTAGTGAATTTTCCATTTAAAAAGAAAATATAATAAACAAAATGTAGAATTTTTTGGTAATTAATAACTTGGTCACATTGCTGAAAAAAAATATGCACAGTTGGTTAATTTGTTTGTGTGCACCTATTGCAGAAATTTAAAGTGTGTTGAAATATTGTTTAACGTCTACTCAGCAATTTTTCAGCTATATCAAGACGAGAACAAGTTTATTAATAAATAATCACTTTGGGATACGGAAAGGGTCATGGGACGGGAAACTCTGACTGCCACTGGAAAAGTAGGGTGAAATCGAAAAGGGCGGAGAATTTAGCCTTGTAGCCGATCACCTACGGACCACTCAAAAAAAGCTTGCTACAAGGGTTCTTTAACGTGCAGGAAGCGTTGCATTTCTTCCAACACGTGGACCTGAGTTTACATCCCATCCGAAAGATGGGTTGTGTGTTTATTAATCCCGCACAACCTCGGAATGGGTCCTATTTCTATATCCCGGGACCCTCGGGGTCAGCCCCCGTTTAGGAGGGGTCACACCCCGCAAGCCGGAAATACTAGGTCCTATTTCTATATCCCGGGGTTCCGTCGGGGTCCTCTGTTAGGAAGACTTGAACTCCAAGCTCAGAGGATGTTGCGTGCCGATTCATAAGTCGGGACCGCGCACGGCGGCTTGATATTTGAACAAGTTTGATATTTGAATAAGACCTCATCAAAAGGCCATAATTGTATATTGTCTATCAACAAATGTATTTATACAAATTTATGTTCAAGATTTATTGCATTCTATTGCAGATAAAGGGAAGTGAGAAATCCTTCACACACGCTGGATGTTTTGTTGTCAGTTGGAAACAAACTTGGAGAAGTTGACAGAGAAATGGCATATAGTAAGTAGATAAATATTTATTGGATACTTTTGGTCTCTAAAAATTTATGGTTATAACCTATAAATTTGTTTCTGAAGGTGGGATCTCAACTGGTTTTAACATTTTACTATTGTTTGATGTTATGAAATCCGATTCCCGTGAAATTTCTTTAACCCATTAAAATTTTCTTTCTGATAACTTCGGATCAGTTTGTTTTCTTGTTATTAATACAAAATAGTCAATTCATGGAATGTCATACAACGTCAGTAACTTTCAAATACTTTATATTGACTGATTACATCTAAATGAAAATAACTATACATATATCAGAATTAATTTATATTAGCTAATAAATCAATAGGAAATCCTGTGAAAATACCATAGTACCGAAAGAGGAATTAAAGCATTACAAAGTCGAACACTTGTTTTAAACAAAACGAAGACAAAATCGTCAGTGAAAAAAATAATTACCTATACTTTTATATATTGTTTTTATCCAAAACGAGCACTTTATGACGTATAATGTACTCCGAGCGTTAGTGAGGGTTGAAATGTCGACATACAATGCGAAGTGCGGTAGAATCAATGTAAAGATATGGGCACCGTAAATATTCTTCCGTAAGTGATGGATTTCAGTGTGAGACGACACATGTGAGATCCATGCACGCGACCTCGTCTTCCATGGGTAAATGACCAACCATGAGTTCATTTTTGTGTAACAATAATCGCAACCATGACTAAACGTAATAAAACACCTGACGTCACAATGTAAGGTACACTCAATTGGCGGCGACGTTACTCTCACAGTATAGGTTTCCAGATGTTTCTTGTGGTATTCTGGAAAAATAGCTTCTTACATTCGATCAAAATCAAAGATCGGAATATTTTTTCCTCATGTAAGAAATTCTTCGTCTTATTCTTTCGTTTTGCTACGCTCCTCTCGAGAAAAGAAAAGGAAAAGAAACTATTTAAGTATGGTTGTTGGTAGAATTTAAAAAGTGGTCTTTGAGACTTTCAGGAAATATACCAAGATTGGAATCAAATAGTTTTGTAATCCATTTAATTAAATGTTTGTCCTAAACTACACAAATTGTTTCAAAATATATTTTTTTTAATTTCAATGGTAATTTTTAGAGTGTATAAAGCATTTTTAAGTTTTTCCTAAAAAAATGTAATTTTCAAAAAATGTTTTCTATCCAAAATTATGCCCCATTTTCTAATAACTATGAATATACATAATCACTATTATATCAGTAATAATAATCAATGACTATGGAAATCCTCTGGTAGTTGGTTTATTCAAAAAGCCCTAATTGAGGGGCATCTGTGATTCTTTTTTCAATGCAAATTTGGAAACAGAAATTTGATTTAATTTGGAGATGCCTTTCTTAGCTTTGCCATACCTACAGACACATTATATATGTTTTTAAGAATAAAAACACTTAGTTCGGTGTAGAAAATACAATAGATAACAAAAGTAGGAAGTATAAATTTATTCATTGTCATGCAACAACAAAACAGTGAAATGCCGCTAAATTCCCGTAAAGCCAGATGTCGCATCACATTGCTAGATATAAAGTTTTCATGTTGTAATATTATCCATGTTAATTTAATCAATGATGGCAGCTACCTTAAATGAGTATAACTATTGACAATAATATTGTAAAGGCCAGTATAAGGCTATACAGAAATGAGAAGCATTGCTAGTCTTTATTCATGTTATCCTCCAAACCAGGATGAATTTTTTAAGAATCATTTAATAAGTTTGGCCAACTTTTAATTAATTTCTTGAGAAAATGGAGGATTTGGGGTCATATACTAGTAAATTTCAGAGTTTTTCTTTTTTCATAACTGATTGTGTTTTAAGTACTGTTTGATAACTAAGGGTATTCTAGGGTAAATTCCATATGAATTTTTTGTAGATTTCACCCCTTTGTTCCTTCGGTATTCTACTGCCGTTGTTTGATCAAGCCTGATTTAAGGAGCTTTAGATACAATGTGTTCATTAAGTATCTGTTAGAAAAAAAGAATTGCAATGTATTGAAAATATAGTTTATTAATAGAAACTGAACATCATTTTTTCTAAATATATAATTTTTGAATATTCTTATTCCTGTTTATTTTTAATATTTCAGACCAAGATCACAAGTGTGGTGACCACAAACAAAATCACAAGTACTTCAAACCATGCTTTTGACAACTGCGTTTCTGAAGTGATCAGCTACATCAAAGACCTGCTAGATACACCAAGAACCAGGGAAAAGTCCGCAAACGTATCAGAAAGCGAATGTACAACCAGAATGGCTATGAGAAAAAAAAACACAAAGTCAACACAATATAACAGTATTACAGAAAAAAAAATCCAAGCTAAAGAGCATCAACAGTATGATTTTTATCTGGCTCTGTACATCATCTTTTTATGCCCCCTGATGAAGTTATAGGTATGTTTTATCTCCGGTAAGGGTTTCTGTTTGTCTGTCTGTGCATTCAAAACTTAAACCTTTGTTATAATTTTTGAACTGCTTCAGGTAGTAGACCCAGGGTAACCAATAAAAATTCCAAACATTCACATACAAGGTCATGAAATAAATGATACAAGATCCTTCTGTCTTATATATATATATATATAAGTCTAAAAACAACGACAAACTTGGAAATCTTATTTAGTCCTCAGGATAAGCATGTAAATATGCTTATACAGGTCTTGAAAAATAAATTATATGAGTCTGAAATCAAAGACCAACCGAGTTAAAGTTTCAGGATATGATATTATCGAGAACATCTTTCCACTGAGGAATTTGACCATTACAATTTGAGTGACACGCAACACTACATTTGAATTTCACTGATGCAGATAAGGCCCTATTTCGATGAATTTACATCTCGTCAGTGCAACTCGAATCTAAAAACTGAAATCCGATGCCGAAATATTACTCCCTTAGAAGGGTGAATGAGACAAGAGATTGGCTGGTAAATTTCCTGCCCCTACCTATTTGGCCCCGTGCTAGAGTTGGACCGGATATAGGAATGTTCTGGTCACGAACATTCTTAAACCACTGGAATAATGCATCTTCTACGTCACTGTGTTGTGCCTTAAAGCCTTAATTCCTTGGTGAATAAGTAAATGTAGATCAAAGTACTCCCATACAATTTTCTGATTTTCAGGGGCTCTGGCTACAGAGCTACCGGGTGCGCCCCCAGGTGCTGGATAGGGGAATGTCCGGTCTTTTCGGGGTAGTCAGGTCATAATACGGAAAGCCTGACCGCGAACCATTGTAGCCAAACTGTATGGAGAAACGCCACGCTCCATGCCTCTTCTATATTTCTCTAAGGAGAGCAGACGCATTGTGTACCGTATGGAAGGCTTAATTT
>MJUU01033156.1:74437-90984 GCA_002080025.1 Modiolus philippinarum | reverse complement strand
ATAACACAAGGAGTCACAGCTACATCACATGAAAATATTCAAGCTGTAATATCCTTTACCGGGTGGATCATTAGTCGTGCTTCAGAAAGGATGGTTCCAGTCGGGTTTAAGGAGAGTGTAGTTCCAGTGAATTTTTAAAAATTTTTTGCGTTTATTCAGCATGATTTTTTTCATAAAAAGGGGGTCCATAAGCCAGATCCTCCCCTCTTGTTCTACCAATGCCATCTTCCTATTGTCCCTGATAAATACTGACAAAGGGAAGGCCTACAGTATACAACAGTTTTTCAGCGAGTGAATTCAGCTTCGCTTCCACATAGGTTATACCTATCGTCATATTATTTACTTATGGATTCTAACATCAATTTGTAACGACCACCAATAGCAGCAATTTAAAAGTGCCTTCCCCCCCGTCCCATATATGTTTTGCTGGAACAGCCCTCGTTGTGAGAGTCTCCCTTTATCACTAAATCTGTTTTATGTGTAGCCATTTTACAATGTCATAAAAACTGATAACATAAAACTATGGTCTAAGGAAACTTATTTTAGATGAATAAAGGAATATTTGGTACAAATTGAAAGGAAGTACACAAAGATACATTTGATATGATATAAAAGTGAAAATGTTATTAAAGAGGAATGGGTTTGTTGGGGAAATTAAGGATGGTTACCCCTCAAGTTTATTATATCAAGGATTTAAAAATAATATTTTTATTTATTAGATTATGGATCATATATCATTTTAAGCAAAACATACTTAAAGGTCAGTGTGGCCATTTTTGAGATTTAAATGCCGGTAATTTTGGCAGGAAACCAAACTTCTCTAGACTTTTCATTCACTTTGCATTAAGGCAATCAAACTATGAAATGCAATGAAGGTACAAAAAATGTATATCAAGAATTTTATCAAATTTTGTCAGAAGTCTATTGAAGATGTATTCTATCATATTTTAAAAAGAAAAGTGGGGGTCAGTGTGCAAAATTTTTTAATGTATCATGATGGATAAAATAAGAAAATTCCGAAAGTCAGATACAGTTTCAAAAACCTGAGGAGTGACCATCCTTAAGTGAAAAGGGGGTGAGAGAAATGTGAAGGAGAGGAAGTTGAGACAAGATGACATAAGAAACAGCTCATTATAGGACCGCAAAAATTTTTGCGGTCGTATAATGGTATGGTGCTGTCGTCGTCGTTGTTGTCGTCGTCGTCGTTGTCTGTAGACACTTTTGTTTTTGGTCAATAACTTTAGTTTCAGTTGACCAATCCTTATGAAATTTTAACACAATGTTCCTTGGCATAAAAGGAAGGCTTGGCTAAGTTTTGGTCATTGTGGCCCCACCCGTTTTTAAAAAAGGGGCCAAAAAGGGTTAAATTTGATGTTTTCGTATATTTGACTGTAGAATCTTTATTATTTATCGGATTTTGATGGGGTTTCTTTCAGTGTCCTCCTGAGGAAATTTCCAAAATTTTAATTTTTTTTATTATTAGTCCGATTTTGATGCAGTTTTTTGCATTGGATTCCTTATGAAAAATTAACATAGCGCTGCACCATTAGATTTTTGATAACTTGTTTCTTTTCCAAGCTATGAGGGGCCCAACGGGGCAAAATTGCAAACATGCAGAAAACCTAAAATTTCTATTTTTCATCCGATTTTAATGGGATTTTTTCTTTAGATTCCTCACATTGTAGGCTTTCAGTAGTATGTCAACAGATTTGGTGTAGCTCTTACCATTTCCGAGGTATTAGGGGTCAAAGGGGCCAATATTGCAATTTTTAGAAATATGTAAAATCTTTATTTTACATCAGATTTTGATGGGATTTTTTCTTTGGATTCCTCTCAATGCAAGCTTTCAGAAGTATGTAAACGGATTTGATGTAGAAATATGTGAAGTCTTTATTTTTCATTAGATTTTGATTGGATTTTCATCTTTAGATTGTTCTCATTGTAAGCTTTCAGTGATATCGCAGTATATTTTGCGTTTCTCTTTGGTTTCCAAGCTATAAGGGGTCAAAGGGGCCAAATTGTGATATTTCAAAATATGTGAAATCTTTATTTTTCATTGGATTTCAACCTGAGTTTTTTCTTTGGATTTCTCTTGATGGTAGTCAACAAAATTTCTTAGCTCTTACAATATCCTAGTAATAAGGGATTAAAAGGGCTAATTTTTATTTTCATTAGTTTGTGTCCAGTTAATTAATGTGTCAAGGTCCTTATTGTGTGCAGCAAATTACTGTGTCCACATTAATTTTAGTTTACACTTGTTCAAATTTCAGTGGTCGACATGCTGCGGTCGTATCATGCTGCGCTCAGCGTAGCCCTTTATTTTTCTATTGTTTTACTGAAAAATAAATCAGATAATAAATATTGTGTTAACATCTTTTCTTTTATATTTTTAGATTGAGGCTAAATCTGTGGATCATATTAAAAATATCAACAAAGGGCTGGAGAACAAGATTATACAGCTACAACAACAGTTGGATGTTAAGGTATGTATCTACTGTTAGGTTTGAAGCAGTACTGTCTTCTCTACCCCTACCACACATAGTATTTAACTTTTATTTACAGTATTTAAGTATGGTAAAAATACACATAATATACAAAAATTTCTATACAATGTCGTCATATTATACCAGACAGTTTTGTCTAGTATAATCCTAAAGTCCTGTTTTATTGAAATAGAGGAGGGAGGGGGAGAAGTTTGGACATGGGTTATATATCATTTTCTGCCCTTAGATATGTACAAAAAGCAGGAAGGGAAGTTGTGGAATTTGGGAATTTACAAATTTTCTCTTCATTGAAAACAAAAGAAAATTTTATGATTTGTTAATGATGTGCTTGTGAAAAGTTTCTCCCAGTGTTTAACAGTTTTCACATTAGTAAAACAATTTGTTTGATATAAAATGTCTCTGTTAATTACGGCATTCTTTATTATTCCCACATACATGTACATTGGTCAATTAAATATATTAGAACGAAAAAAAAACCCTAATTTTATATTACATATACATGTATTTCTGGTTGAATATTTAAATACAGAAGGATTACTGAAAAATAGGCAAAGTTGAAAGTTTTTAAACAGTTTTCAAATTTAATTAGAAATTGCAAGTCATTAGTTTAACCAGATGTCTATATCTAGTAAAATATCATTTCCATTAAATTTATTAACATTTTATCACATTATTTCACAGAACAAAGAAATAATAAGTGTAAAACAACAGGAAGTGGAGGTGGATAAGATGAAGTCGGAGCTTGAGAAGTTACGAGGCTCATCAGCGGAAATAGAAAAATCTTCCAATAAAATTACAGAACTTCTGGCACAGATCAAAGCTCTAACACTAGAACTTGAAAGAGAACAAATAGAAAAACAAGATCTGATTTCTGAGAAAGAACTGCTGAAGAAAGATCGGGCTGAGGTAAGTTAAGTCATTGTCAGGAAAACAAGATCTGGCCACGGCACCAATTCTTGTATAATAACAAAATACAGAAGATGCTGTGAATTTTGTATCTGCATATGGCCATTTCGACAACTTATGTATAATTTCGTAAGTCTGAGAATATTTTGGTACTACTTGCAGCAAATTTTTAGATTTTAATTGAGCAACAGAGAATATATTTGGATGAAATGAAGTTTTGTGGCACCATTTTCTGATTCTTAAAAAAAAAAAAAACTGAACCCCAAATTTCCTTTCAACTAATAAGAAGTAAAATAATCGGTTCAAGCTCAATAAAATGTTTCAAGTCTGACTAAAAAAATATACATGTATTACAAAACAATAGCTGCAACTTTTCAGAAATATTATACCCCCTACTGTATAGACAGTGGGGTATACTGCATTTACCTTGGCTGTCCGTTCGTCCATCAGTCTGTCCATCTGTTTGTCTGCAAATAATTTCTGTCAGTTTTCTCAGCATCTACTCTTGGATTTATTTCAAACTTGGTATGCAGCCTCTACATGGTTAGTTGTAAGGAACGTCCTATTTTGAGTCCTGTCAGATATATGAAAAAGACTTAGTTACAAAACATAGTGAAACATGAATTTTTCATTACAGTTTTCTTAGCTTCTATATGAGGGATTGATATCAAAATTGGTATGCAGCCTCTATATGATTAGTTGTATGGAACATCTTATTTTGAATCCTGTCAGATTTGTACTTCCTGTTTGACGAAAAGTGGACTTGGTACAAAGTAAAGTGTAACATGAATTTTTCGTTACATTTTCCTTAGCTTTTTCAATACAGATTAATTTCCAAATTGGTATGCAGCCTCTAAGTGATTAGTTGTATGGAACCTTTTATTTTGATATATATTCCCTGTTTGACGAAATTTTGACTTTGTACGAAATTAAGTATGTATTTTTCGTTGCATTTTTCTCAGCTTTTGCAAGAGGGATTGTTTTCAAAATTGGTATGCAGCCCATAAATGATTATTTGTAAGGAACATCGTATTTGTAGTCCTGTCAGATATGTGCTTCCTGTTTGACTAAATGTGGACTTTGTACGAAATGTTGTGAAACATGAATTTTTCATCGCATTTTTCTTAATTTCTGCAAGAGGGATTGATTTCAAAATTTGTATTCAGCCTCTACATGATTAGTTGTAAGGAACATCTTATTTTGAATCCTCTCAGATATGTACTTCCTGTTTGACGTGATGTGGACCTTGTACGATATGTAGTGAAACATGAATTTTTCGTCGCATTTTTCTCAGCTTCTACCGGAAGGATTGATTTCAAAATGTTTATGTAGCCTCTATGTGATTAGTTGTGAGAAACATCATGTTTTGAGTCCTGTTGGATGTGTACTTCCTGTTTGACGAAATATGGACTTTGTTTGAAATGTAATAAAACATGAATTTTTTGTCACCTTTTCCTCAGCTTCTACAAGAGGGATTGATTTCAAAATGACTTTGCAGCCCCATTATGATTTGTTGTAAGGAACGTCTTATTTTGAGTCCTGTCAGATATGTACTTCCTGTTTGACGAAATGTTGACTTAATAAATAAAAAGATGAAGTGAAACAAGAATTTTTCTTGACATTTTTCTCAGATTCTACAAGAGAGAATAATTTCAAACTTGGTAAGCAGCCACTGTATCCAATTTCAGAAGTGCTGGTTACTACATGGTGTTTATTTCTTGATGATTATATCATTTTGTCCATACTTGTATTGTGTCTGCACTTGTACTGTGTTCACCCCTGTCTTGTGTCCACACACACTTAAATTATTTTGCACTTAACATATTGCTGCAGGGTTCAATGAGTTTGGGAATAATTGGTTGCCATTTGGAGACGGCTCTTGTTTCAGCTGAAATGTATAAACTATTACACACTGCATATATATTGCTGGTGCATGGTCTGAAATAATTATTAATACAATATGATGGTATCCAGTTTTGCAATTGGTTCAAGCTAAATACTGTGAAAATACTATTGTTCTTTAGGTTCCAGTTTTTGTGGTTTTCCTGGTTTGCTAAAATCACAAAATGAAGTTCCCAACAACATTTTTTTCCATAGAATGTTAATGCATAGAATTTGAAACTTCAAATTTAAGTACCCAGGTAACAGTGAAATTTATAAAAAAATAAGAAAAATTGAAGTCAGCAAACTAAAGTAGATTCCACGGTATATTATCAAACAAATATCTTAACTTGTATATGTATTTTGAATGAACCTGGTCAATGGCAACATCTAAACAAATTTACATAACAAATAATCAGACATTCCATATTTAACAATATACATGTAATAAATCAAGTAATCTAGTGCACCCTGTCCTCAGTTTTAAAGACTGTTTAATAAAGCAGCCTAAAGATTTCAACTGCTGGAATTTGGAAATTTGTATTATTAAAGATATTTTCAATTATATCATTTTTATAATCACCTGTATGGGGTGAAAATTGTGCTTAAAATGAGAAAAATATATTATACATGTAAGTAAACTTGCCATTTCATGTGAATTTAAATGCCATTAGTTGCATGTGAATATATAGTTATATGTGAAATTGTCTTATGTGTTAACCTGCACTACATCAGAACTTACAATTGCAAGAAAACTAAGGTGTGGGCTTGAACCATTTTTTGTTGAAAATGGCCCAAGTTTTTGAAATTTGAAATTGATACCAAAAAATGTCAAATGGGTTGAAGTTTCCATTGATCAATTGTAGCAAGTCTTGACATATTTAAGTTTCATCTTGATTCTATACAATATTTCAGATTGCTAACAAACTTACTGATGAAAACAAGAAATTATCATCAGAGTTAGAACAAGCCAAGTCTCAGTTACAGGAACAAGAAAAAGATCTGGAAGGTAATCATAATCTTGATTTTTATGTCCCATTGAATGGGGGGAGGGGGGGTGTTATTGTGTTACCCTTTGTCCATCAGCTGATAGGGCAATAGAGTTCTATGTTTCTCATTTGGGGAAGGGGGTGTGTCAGAGTTGTGTTATCTTTCTGTAATTATTATGATATGGTTTAAAGAACATTATCTAGAACCATAAAATATAAAAAGCTAACTTCTTTTTGATATACACAAGAAAGGTTTCATGCCACCAAATCAAGATATTATCAAAAATGTCAGATTTTAGGTAGTAAGGTGTCTATCTTTGCACAAATGTAAAAAAAAAATATTATAGTGCCCTATATACTTTATTTAAAGGGTCAAAATCTGGCCATTTTAAATCAGTGATTAAGATTAATTATTTCATTTTCTTACAGAAATGATCAAAGCTAAAGTTGAAGCTGCAAAAAAACAATTAACAGTAGAATTTGAGTCGGAAAGAAGCCATCATCAACGTCTGGTTAAAGAACATGCCAGATTACAACAGAGACTGGAAAATTTACATGGAGAAATGGAATATTTAACAAGTCCACAGGGACATAAACGTACACCGTCTGATATCAGTGCAATAAGTCTGGAATCTTATACCAGTTCTGTGTCACCTGACGAAAAGAAGGAGGATGGTGACGAAGAACCTGAAAAAGAGGTAAGGGGAGATAATAGAATTATAAAAATATAAATATGTTGTGCGAAGGCCACAAATTAACTATGGAACAAAATAAAATTGTATAGTTGGCCACGATTAAAAGGTAAAAAACACAAAATGTACAAATTAAAAAACATATAAAAATGACAAAAATGTTATTTTTATGTGTTTTTTAATTTGTACATTTTGTGTTTTTTACCTTTTAATCGTGGCCAACTATACCATTTTATAATAGAATTATACCAGTTCTCTGTCACATGACGAAAAGAAAAAGGATGCAGACGAGGAACCTGAAAAAGAGGTAAGTGGAGATAATGAAATTAATAAATTAATTCTGTGTCACCTGACAAAAAGAAAGAGGATGGCGAAAAAGAGGTAAGGAGAAATAATAAAAGTTTTATAATAATTCTGTTTCATATTACCAAAAAAAAAAAAGATGTTGGTAAACCTGAAAAAGAGGAGTAAAAATATATAAGTATTGTGTACCATTATTAAAAGAAAGTTGATGATGAACCAACAGGAGAGGTAAAACAGTTGGCTAATACTTATACTATAACTAATCCGAGATTCTGATTATCGCAAAATATTCAACGAATGATCGAATAACGCAGTAATTCACGAATCCGCTACGACATTTACTTAACAACAACGTTGACAACGTCTATTGTGACGTCACTTCCTACAGTGAAATTATGGAAAATAATTTCACAGTTAATTATCACTTTTCTTTCACTGAGAAATTTCAATCTTTCACCGCAATCTATATAATAAAATCTGGTATCATTATTTTTGTTTCACCTTTTTTTAGATAATTCTCTTATCTTCTACATGTTTGCAAGTCAAATGATTTTTCATCAACTTTCATATAAAAAGATATTGTATTATGGGATGTATTTTAAGTATATCCAAAATCTTCCTGTTTAGTTTGAATGAAATGAATAATAAACAATATGAAGAATGACATCTCTAAATGAAGGGCCAAGAAAGTGACTTTATTTTCCTCACGACTATAAATCAACCAAAAATGTACTGAAAAGAGTAAGACAGTAATTAATAAGTCAGGGTGATAATAAAATTAACAAACAGAATCATCTAGATCGGCAAATCCAAACAGCAAGAAAGCAAAGCAGGTTCTAAACCACCAACTAAAATGGTCAACCACAATGTGACAGGAATTTCAAAAGAAATGGTGGTTTAAACCTGTTGTATGGTGCTCCAAACATCCCCTTTCATTGCAATAGTGACCGGTAAAAACTAACGCTTATTTTTGTTATCCTTATAGGAACACAGGTTAAGGTACAGAGGAGTGTATAACAATAATGATTATATTTTAAAACGATTTTATAATTATATTTTCTTATGAATCTGATAGGACCAAGGTTATGGTACTGAGAAGTCTAAGAAGAAAAAGAAAGCCCCAGCACCACCTGTACCCACTGAACAAACAACCGTTAATGGAGAAACTAAGGTTAGATTACAATTGTTCTATTATATTAAAATATATGTATCTGTAGAAGTAATGAGCATATCAGAGTTTGACCACACCCCGATGCCCCCCCCCCCCCCAAAAAATTTTTTTTTAAATTAATGGTTATATTATTGTATGATTGGGGGGTCCTGAAGGGGTGCTCCTTTCATGTAGTTGCTCTCCTTAATTTGTTAAATCATTTATCATGCTCAGTTTTTTTTTGGCTTTCACACGAAATTATAGGTCAGGCCTTTTTTATATGACCGCAAAAATTTTTGCGGTCGTATAATGGTATGGTGCTGTCATCGTTGTCGTTGTCGTTGTCGTCGTCTGTAGACACTTTTGTTTTTGGGCAATAACTTAAGTTCCAGTTGATCAATCCTTATGAAATTTTAACACAATGTTCATTGGCACAAAAGGAAGGTTTGGCATAGTTTTGGTCATTGGGCCCCACCTGTTTTTAAAAAGGGGGCCAAAAAGGGTTACATTTGATGTTTTCACATATTTGACTGTAGAATCTTTATTATATATCGGATTTTGATGGGGTTTCTTTCAGTATTCTCCTTAGGAAATTTCCAATCAATAGTATGTCAACAGATTTCACATCGCATGTACTGTTCATGAGATAAATGGGTCCCAAAAGGGGGAAATCTCAAAAATATATTTTTTTCATTTTTGTCCGATTTTGATGCAGTTTTTTTCATTAGATTCCTTATGAAAAATTAATATAGCGCATAACTTTTATATTTTTGGTAACTTGTTTCCTTTCCCAGCTATGATTGGCCGAACAGGGCCAAAATTGCAAATTTGCTGATTACCTGAAATTTTTATTTTTCATCGGATTTTCATGGGATTTTTTTCTTTGAATTCCTCTTGATATAAGCTTTCAGAAGTATGCAACGGATTTTGCGTAGCTCTTACCGTTTCCGAACTACAAGGGGTCAAAGGGGCCAAAATTGCAAATTTTCGAAATATATGAAATCTTTATTTTTCATCGGATTTTGATGGGATTTTTTTCTTTGAATTCCTCTTGATATAAGCTTTCAATACTATGTCAACGGAGATTGCGTAGCTCTTACCGTTTTCGAGCTACAAGGGGCCAAAGGGGCCTAAATTGCAAATTTTCAAAATATGTGAAATCTTTATTTTTCATCGAATTTCAATAGAATTTTTTTTCTTTGGATTCCTCTTGATGTAAGCCGTCAGTAGTATGGCAGCGGATTTTGCGTAGCTCTTACCATTTTCGAGCTACAAAGGGTCAAAGGGGCCAAAATTGTAATTTTTCGAAATATTTGAATCCTTATTATTCATCCGATTTTGATCAGATTTTTTTCTTTGGATTGGTCTTGATATAAGCTTTCAGTAGTAAGTCAACAAATTTGGCATAGCTTTTCCCGTTTCTGAGCTGAAGGGGCCAAAGGGGCCAAAATTGCAACTGATTCAAGCTCTTTATTGTGTCCATATAATTACTGTATCAAGCTCTTTACTGTGTCCTCATTCATTTTGAATTACACTTGTTCTAATTTCAGTATTAGACATGCTGCGGTCTTTTCATGCTGCGCTCGGCATAGCCCTTTATTAAGGTTATTTTTCACTAATCATTCACCCAGTAATGGCCTTACCAATGATTTTTTTTTGCACTGAGAATTTGAATCTGTAAAGGGCCATTTGAAGGAAATTAAGAAAAGTATACACTAATCCCTAATAAGAATATGGTTTTCACAGTTCAAAAAAATTCCAATGCCTTATAGCAGATGAAATCAAAGGAGTACAAAGAATATATTTCCCAACAAAGGATTACTACATCAAGATTTGTGTTTACATATTTTGTTTAAACAATATTTTATTAAAGAAACACACAAAAATATATACATTATGAATAACATAAACATGAGATACAGAAACAAGCATAACAAGTCTTCTAAAATTACCACTCGTCATCAAGATTATACCCAAGTTTTCACATGTAATGATCAACATGGCTAACATTATGATGATACAACCAAAAAAACAGTTTGAATAAATTTATAGAAATTTGAGTTCTGTAGCAGAACAAAGAAAAAATATACTAGGAAAATCTAAATTCAATTTATAAGAAATTTAGGATATGAAATGGTTACACTTGCACTTCCGGTAGATATGTAGTTGAGTTACAAAATTAGATAAAACGTCTACTTGCAAATATGTATTCACATACAGCTGAAAAATAATGGCATTGCTATCAAAATCCAGGCTTTCATATTTAATTTAACTTGCAGACCCAAATGTTTCAAAATTGAATGAAACTAACAGACACTGTATCTCTTTATTTAGGACATAGATGTTGGTTTGTTACTTAAGTTACAGAACAGAGTAAAAGATCTGGAGAAAGAGAAAAGTGAAATGCAAAAACAGTTGGACAGCAACGAAGAAGATAAACAAAAGAAAACTACCTCAAATGATGATGTCATCAGCGACTCGGCATTCAACGCTTTAAAGGTAAGAAAAAATATACTATAAAAATTGAAGAGTGCTGTGAAGCATTTCGTATAAGCATAAATAAATGGACAAGTTAAAATTCTTGTCAAACTGTGATAAAATGTAAAGTATGTACAGTCAAACCTACTAATGACCACCTGCTGTAAACGACCACTTTTATCCCCCCACGGGAATTTTGCTATATATTTTAACTGCAATCAACAACCACCTGCAAAATGCTACCAACAACCGCCAAAATATACTCCCAATACTTTGACTTTTTTTAAGGGACCAGTTAAACTATGTAGTGCAACGGCTTGCAAAAAATATTGTGATATTGTTTTCGCTCAGCAAAGCGGAAGTTGAGTTTTAGGTATGGAAAAATATTGTAAAATTACTAGTAATAATTTAATTTTGATCAAAAGTTGTTGTTTTAAAAATGTTTAAAAAATTTTTAGCATTTCTGTAGAGATTAGCAATATCAATACTTCAAAAGATTTCTTTGACCTCTATAAAAAAATTTCATGGTGTACATCATGATCAGGAGGTAATCAAAATTACATGATGGTTTTCATGTAATTAAATAAAACTGAATAAAAATTGATTTCATTCATCTTTTGAGCTCTTTCAAAATTAAAATAGAGTTTCAAACATGGCTTCTAAAAGTGAAAGAGAGGAGAGGATAAAAGTAATTGAGTTGTGTACGTTAAGTTGCAGAGGAAATGGGTGTGGGGTTTCCTCACCGTTGATTGAAGATCTTATGGTGGCTTTGAGTTGTTATTACTCCCCTTTGGGTCGTTGTCTCTTTGACACATTCCCCGTTTCTCTTCTTTTTCCTATAGGAAACTCAATTTGAAAGTATTTTGATTTGACTATGAAAATTTGAACTTATGACTGACTATGAAAAACATTTTGATAGTAATAGAAAAAGGCAGAGGAGAATTGCAGAAAATGAGGACATAACGACCTTTGTCTATAATGGGTCAATTATTGTATGGCGAGTAAAAAAATTTAGTTATATTATGACCACCTGCTGTAAGAGACCACTTTTGCACTCTCCCCTGAGTGGTTTCTTAATGCAGGTTTGACTGTACACATATTATGTCAAACATAAAAATAAACATGAAAAATATAGATAAAATAAAAGATACAGGTGGAGATAATGTGTCTATCTTTTATTTTTCATGTTTATCTTTACGTTTGACATAATATGTGTACATTTACCTTTTATCACAGTTTGACTAGAAGTTTAACTTGTTTGTTCATTTATTTATGCTTATATACTTTTACTTCAAGAAGTATAACGATCTACTATGAATTTGAATATTTTGTTAGGAGTCTACGTCTTCTAGTTATACCCCCGCTCCGAAGGAGAGGGGGGTATACTGTTTTACCCTTGTCCGTCTGTCTGTCAGTCTGTCCGTCCGTCCGTCCGGAACATCTTTCGTCAAGGATTTCTCAGCTTGTGTATGTAGTAATGATTTGATATTTGGTCTGAAGCTTAATATGATGAGTTGTACCGTGTCTCCCCTTTTCGAGTTTGTCACTCATCTACTTCCTGTTTGACGAAAACTTTGATTTTTCCCATTATAGCCATATATTGAAAATTTTCTTCAAGGATTTCTCAGCTTGTGTACGTAGTAATGATTTGATATTTGGTCTGAAGCTTAAGTATGATGAGTTTTACCGTGTCTCCCCTTTAGAAATCCGTCCCTTATCTACTTCCTGTTTGACGAAAACTTTGATTTTTCCCATTATAGCCATATATTGAAAATTTTTGTCGAGGGTTTCTCAGCTTGTGTATGTAGTAATGATTTGATATTTGGTCTGAAGCTTAAGTATGATGAGTTGTACTGTGTCTCCCCTTTTCAAGTCTGTCTCTCATCTACTTCCTGTTTGACTTCATAAATTTTTCCCATTATACCAATATATTGAAAATTTTTGGTCCATACTTGTTTGTGTCCACACTTGAACTGTGTTCACACCTATATTGTATCCACACACACTTAAATTTGCACTTTCCATATTGATTCAGTGTTCAATGAGCGGGGGTATAACTGGCTGCCATTCGGCGACAGCTCTTGTTTTCTTCAAAAGAGAAACTTACATTATGAATTGATTTGTGAATACATGGAAATTGATATGCAAATTATGAAAATTTGATGGAAAGGTCAAGACAGGAAATCAAATAAAAAAGGTTTACTTATTTTACTGTTTCTAACTTGATTCCTAATTTTGTGTAATTTTTGTGAAGTATTCTTTAGTTTCTGTGTTAAGGATTTGTTTTTAATATCCTGTTGCTACATTTTATTTTCACAGTTATGCAAGCATGCTGAATAATTTTATATACTGCATGACTTTTAAAGATTTTTGTAGCTTTTTGTTTATAGTTGATAGGCAGTTGATTTAATATTATTGTACGTTTGGATACAAAAAGATTTACAAATAAATGCCCCATTTATTTTTAATTTCCTGAACATGCACTTGACACTGTTGACATATAAATACTGAGAAAGAAGTTTTAAACAGAGATGGAAAACCTTGTAAGTCCAATGGAACATAACATACATAATGGACCAAAGCTGTTTTCAAATATCAAACAACATGTGCATTTCATTATACCCCTGCTTTTGAAAAAGTGAGGCATATAGTATTTGTTGTGTCCGTCTTTCGTCTGTTTGTCCGACCTTTATATCTGCAACTCCTCCCAAACCAGTGAATAGAATTTTATGAAACTTTCAGAAAATCTTGATTACTAAATGCTGTAGTGCACCTCCTATTTTAGATTTTGCTCTTACCAATTCTTGGGGTTTCTCATAGCCTTAGATGGACTTAGGCATGTATTGGCATTAGTGGGGTGTACTGGTATGTAATCCGCATCTCCGACTGAACAAAAGAAAAGAATTTGATGAAACTTTCTGAGAATCCTTATCACATGCTGCCATAGTGCACCTCTTATTTTAGATTTTTATCTGTCAATTTTTTAGCTCGCCGGGAGGAATGTCTGGAGAGCTATTGTCATACCCCCGGTGTCGGCATCGGCGTCATCGGCGTCAGCAAAACTTTAACCTGGCTTGTAGAATTGAGACCTGAATAGCTAGGATGTTGATATTTGGTATGTGACTTCCTTATAATGAGAGCTTTCTTCTAGTACTATACTTAAAGACATTTTGACCTTGACCTTGCCGTGAGGGCAATTTTTAAAAAACTTTAACCTTGCCTCTAGAAGGTAGGCTTTTAGTGATAGGGTGTTCATATTTGGTATGTAACTTCCTTATGATGAGAGCTTTCTTCTGGTACCATACTTGTAGACATTTTGACCTTGACCTTGCCCTGAGGGCAATTTAAAAAAAAAACTTTAACCTTGCCTATAGAGGGTAAGCTTTTAGCTGTAGGGTGTTTATATTTAGTTTGTAACTTCCTTATGTTGAGTGCTTTCTAGTGGTACCATATTTATAGTCATTTTGACCTTGACCTTGCCCTGAGGGCAATTTTCAAAAAACTTTAACCTTACCTCTAGAAGGAAGGCTTTTAGTGGTAGGGTGTATATATTTTGTATGTACTTTCCTTATGGTGAGAGTTTTCTTGTGGTACCATATTTGTAAACATTTTGACCTTGACCTTGCCCTGAGGGCAATTTTTTAAAAACTTTAACTTTGCTTCTAGAATTAAGTTGTTTAGTGGTAGGGTGTTCATATTTGGTATAAGATGTTCTTTTGATGAGAGCTTTCTAATGGTACCATATTCATAGACATTTTGACCTTGACCTTGCCCTGACGGCAATTTTTTAAAAACTTTAACTTTGCTTCTAGAATTAAGTTGTTTTGTGATAGGGGGTTTATATTTGATATGTGACTTTCTTGTGAAAAAAGCTTTCTATTACTTTCCAATTTATTGTGCATTGAGGTTACTGGAATCCCCGGCGAGCTATGTTGTCTTCTGACAACTCTTGTTTAAGAGTTTCACATTGCCATACATGTACATAGACATGCAAATGGCATTAAGGGGGTACTGGTATGCAATCTGCAACTCCTGCTAAACCAATAAATGGAATCTGATGAAACTTTCAGAAAAACTTTATCACATGATTCCATTGTGCACCTCATATTTTAGATTTTGATCTGACCTGTTTTGGGGTTTCATAGATATATCCATGCATGATCATCCATTCTTAATATGTTTAAATTTACCCCTGTGTCTGTGCATTTTGACACCCCTCCAAACCTACCCAAACCCACCCATTGACGAGGTGGTCAAAATACCAATTTTGACCACATGGTCAAGATAACACTATGAAAAATGACCCACAGGTTATTTTTCTTGAAAGAAATTTATTGAATTAAATCTTGTTTGTAATTTGTAAAAATGTGTCAAGAATAAAAAGGACTTATATACAAAATTTTGTCGAGTGATGAAAACATTTGATTTAATTCCAACAGAAACAACTTGTGAATGCTGACGATGTTCAACTTGTTATCAAATTACAAAAACGTATTAAAGATCTAGAATTAACAAAATCTCGGCTGAGGAGTGAACTTGATGACCGAGATGATGATGACGAGCAATCAAAATTCAATATTACGACACCAGAATTTGCCTATAATAATCTTAAGGTATAGAAATGGTGGTGTGTTGCTATTAACAATCTTGGCGTGGTTATGTAACTTTGATTTGTTTGCTTAAATTCTTTCTACATTTATAATTTTCTTCACTTTATTGTGGTGTATTGCTATTAAAAATCTTGATGTGGTTGCTCTAGTCCTTTCTACACTAATAATTTCTTCACTTTAGATTAACTAAGATGTCAGCTAGCAGTAGATTAGAATCTGTCTTATTTCATTATTTTTTACTTTTTTGACATAATTTATTTCTTCTTCTTTTTTATGCATGTTTTATAGATCTTTTATTATTGTGCATGGTTGTAGATATATTGATTTAATGCTTTATTTATGGATGATAACTTACAGTCCAAAAAATTATAGTAATAATATATAGCTATTATGTATTTAAGCATAAATTGTAAGAAAAAAGTTAAGTGTTATATGAACAAATCTGATGCATCAAAACCTTTCTGATACCTTTCCAACAAGACTCTTCTGATTATTGAAAGAAAATAAGTTTATGGAAGGAGTTTTCCTGGTTTAGATCATGATATTAAATATTTCTAACAGGTATATAATGTATCAGAGATGGGTTTTAGCTCACCTGGCTATAGCCAGGGTGAGCTTTTGCCATCACTTTTCGTCCGTCATCCGTCCGTCATACGTCCGGCGTAAACTTTTCATTCAAAGTCTTCTCAGAAACTGCTGGGCCAATTTAAACCAAACTTGGCCACAAAAGTCCTTGGATGGTCCCCTTCAAAAAAGTTGTTTTTCAGATCCGTGTGATATCCAAGATGGCTGCCAGCGGGGATCAAAGTTTTAGCATTGGACCCTATGGGAAAATACTTTCAAAGATCTTCTCCTCTAAAACTGCTTGGCCAATCAAAACCAAACTTGGCCACAATAGACATTAGATGGTCCCCTGCAAAAAACTTGTTTTTCAGATCTGCGCGATAACCAAGATGGCCGCCAGCGGGGATCATAGTTTTAACATTGGACCCTATGGAAAAATACTTTCAAAGATCTTCTCCTCTGAAACTACT
>MJUU01033156.1:49833-69380 GCA_002080025.1 Modiolus philippinarum | reverse complement strand
TTTGTTTATCTTGTCCTAAGAAATATAAGCATAACAACAGTCTTTTTGTTTATCTTGTCCTAAGAAATATAAGCAAAACAACAGTCTATTTGTTTATCTTGTCGTAAGAAATATAAACAAAACAACAGTCTATTTGTTAAATATAAGCATAACAACAGTCTATTTGTTTATCTTGTCCTAAGAAATATAAGCAAAACAACAGTCTATTTGTTTATCTTGTCCTAAGAAATATAAACAAAACAACAGTCTATTTGTTTATCTTGTCCTAAGAAATATAAACAAAACAACAGTCAATTTGTTTTATAGATGCAAGAACTAGAGAATGAGAATGATAAATTAAAGAGAGAAGTTGGTAAATTAATGAAGGCTATTTCTGAAAGTACAAACTTTGACCAGCAAGAGTTGTCTCCCTCCGGCAAAGAGTTTATGGGTGAGTTTTATCTTTTTTAGATAATACTGTGAAAGCAGGCACCAATAGCTAATATCTAAAATAACAAATTGGTTCTTCTCTTTTTTCTGTATAAATATGGAAATAATACATGTATGTATAGTTGTCGTTTAAAAATGATGATGTTCATTTGGGCTTAACGAAATTTCATAATATCAGATAGATAATTCAGAATTAAGAAGACTATTAAACTGCATGACAGATATTAATGTGTATAACAGATTATCAAAACTTAAAAAAAAATACAGTTTTTTCTTGTTGTCAGTGAGTGAAGCTATCAGATGACTTAGCAAAATTTAAAATCAGCATATATCTGATGATATGGAAAAGCACATATTAAAGAATAGAAATTTTATTTAAAACAGAATTTTGTTTTATATTCCTCTTCCTGACTGGTTTGTTAACCATTTACCATTGGTTATTTAACTAATTCTACGTAGACCTCGGCAAAGATAGCAGTCGGTCAGTCAGAATATTGTTGGGTAAGACATAATTACCTCCCTTTGCTGCTGCAGTTAATGTATTGCCCATTTTGCAAGCATTTATGACATGTAGTTATCTTCCCTTTACATTCATAGTGCATGACAAGTGATGTCAGCGTGAAGTTTGTTCTGCAAGTCATAGAAATTAAGCCAGATCATTTTTCAATCATCAGATCCAAGATGGCTGTCATCAGGGAACATAGTTTAACAAAGCACCCTATTGGAAATACATTCAAAGAAAATCTGCTCTGAAACAGCGTCAAGAATTTAAACCCAACTAGGTTGCAATCATCCTTAGGTGGTCCCTTCAAGATCTGCAATTTTTATATTGGTACCTAGACCTAGATTGCACTATTGAAATCAGCCTTATTACAATGAAATCTATTAACATGCTAGAAAATGAGACCCTTTGGCATTGAGGTTATTTGGATTGTCTATGTCAGCCATGGACCAGGTCAGCTATTCAGGCTCTGGAGAGCCTCTAGTTCAATCAATACTTCAGATAAACAAGTTTGATGTCACATGAATTACGGTGGTGGATTGGACATTTGTATGTGTATGACAGCTCCATGCCATCCTGTTTTCTCTGGGCTGTTTTACACAGGAAAAGCTCATTCACCAAGAATGTGTTACTATATGTCATATGACATAATGTCATGCATCTGCATGCATTTTCACGTTTCTTGTAATTTTGTTTTCAATTTTTATATAAGGGCAAGATTGACTTCTGTAGATTAAGAACCAGCACTTCTGTAGATCTTGATGTGAAATTATAGTAGGGGTCCTAAAAGAGGGTGAGGGCATAAGGTGTACAGTAAATAAAAAGTGCCCTTGTTCGATGTATGGGAAATAATTTCGTTAATGTACGATGTACGAGAAATAATAACAATAGAGTATTAAGCAAAATACTTTCATTTACTGATAGAAAATGTAACCGAACAAACTATTCATTTCCGTGACATCACAACCCATAGATTGGATCAAGTAGCCAAAAATTGTTTATGTTGCATTTTCCACATTTAATTTATGAAAATTATAAATACAGCCATACTATCTAAGCTTAACTGAAATAGATGTGTATGTTGTATGAGAAATATGTCATGTACAAATGTACATGAAATAATGAAGATTATGTACGTTGAACGGATGATAAAAATGATCCTGTATGTTGTACGAAAATAACCCTTCACAACCCTCTATCGTAAAAAGAAATGACTTACCTGAACAAAATGGACATCCTCTACATGCAATATATCATCAGGCCATTCCTTCCATCTACACACCTATTCTATATATATTATACACACAGCACTGTTCTGAAAGAGTAAAAATAATGGTTTGTAGACACAAAGAAACACTGGAAAACTGAATGCTTTTGGGACTAAAATTTTTGTTAAGTCTTGACAAGTGATCTGATTAGGCAAGTGCCTAAACCTAAAATTTTAAAGGTAGTTCAGACGGGACTGAATATGAAGTTTTATAGAGAGCTATCTACCTGTTTCTACAAAAAAAACTTACATTTGCTGTAGGAAGTTAGAGGTAAGTTCAGGAAACCTAGGTTACCCTACAGCAAAACTTAGTCTTACAGAGTAAAACCCACCTTTGCAGGAGCAATCATGGGTAAGCTGTAGAAACTCATTTGTATGTAATTCTATGAGGAAACTCACATTTGCTGAAGGAAAGTCGAGTTTAGTCGAGGGAATCAAAGTTTCCTGACAGCAAAACTGGGTTTTTCTGCATTTTGGTAAATTTTCGCATGCTATAATGTTTGGTTTACATAGGTTTACTGTTACTCAGGGTTTGGTTTAGGCAGGTGTAAATTGTAAACTCATTTATAATTGGGCTGTATTTTTATCGTCGGTATAAAATATTGAGAAATAAAAGGTCTGACAATGTTTTTAATCACATAAAAATCTATTTCTTAATTATATTTTATAGAGTTTATGAATGAATAAATTAAATTAAGTCGGAGTTAATGCAAATTATTTCTGTATGATCTTTCTTTTGTTTTTGTATGATGATAAAGTTGACGAAATTAATTGCTTCCTTTTCGGTGTCAAATTTTCCAGTATTTGTTTAAAAAATCACTGGCTTTTACATGGCAATGTTAAAAAATACAACATTTAGAACATCTTGTGATATAAGGCATATTTTCAGCATGTCAAGTTTGAGAATTTTGTAGTGATTTATGTTTATGATTGCAGCTTTATTTGAAACATGGTGGTCTTTGTGTATATTTTGTAAAATTGTTTAAATGGGATTGTGTGAAACTAAAAATTTCTTCAATCTGGGTAGGTTCCATGTTATATGTTGTCTAACTGGGATTTTAAAAGTAAAAACAGCAAATAAAATCCTCATGGCTCATAATACTTACTGTGTTATTGGTAAGGTAACAGATCCTTATGATTTTTTTAAGTCATTTTGATGCAACTTTTCAGTTTCCCTGAAAACAAATGTAGAAAAGAAATTCAAAAAACATTTTGCTGAAAAAAAAATCATTGGAGTTATCTCCCTTTCAATCAATACAACTGAGAAATATATACTTTTTTCCTGCAATACAGATCAGTTTGAGGCCATGACAGATGAACTGGAAAGAAGACGAGAAGAATGTCTGCAGCTTAGAGCAATGATGGCAGAAAAGAGTATCACCACACACGCCATCGCCAAGGAATCATACGGAGGGAATGATAATATTGTCAATGAAGATAACGAGTTAGCAATGGCATATAGAACACAGAAAGAACTTAACAGGTATGTGTTTATCAAGATTTATTTTGCAACAATTATATACCCCTGCTTACACATGTCAATTTCTTTCTGTCCATCAGTCACACAAAATTGTCTTGCACTAAAGGTTGAAATATGAAGGTGAAGGTAATACATTAAAGGTTAAAATATGAAGTTGAAGGTAATACATTAAAGGTTTACATGTGAAGGTGAAGGTCATACATTAAAAGTTAAAATATGAAGTTGAAGGTCACACATTAAAAGTTAAAATGAAGTTGAAGGTCACACATGAAAAGTTAAAATATGAAGGTGAAGGTCACACATTAAAGGTTAAGATATGAAGGTGAAGGTCATACATTAAAAGTTAAGGTCACACATTAAAGGATAAAATATGAAGGTGAAGGTAATACAATAAAGGTTAAAATATGAAGGTGAAGGCCATACATTTAAAGTTAAAATATGAAGTTGAAGGTCACACATTAAAGGGTAAAATATGAAGGTGAAGGTTAAAATATGAAGGTGAAGGCTGAACATTAAAAGTCAAAAATGTGAAGTTGAAGGTCACACATTAAAGGGTAAAATATGAAGTTGAAGGTCATGCATATAGGTTAAAATATGAAGGTGAAGGTCATCCTTATATTATTTTCTATACATTGCATATAAATGATGAAAAATTCAAAGCTATTCTAGAAAAGATGGTTCAAGGTGAAGGCCATTTCAGTTTTATTCCACGTAATATGATACTGCATCTTTTCAGTATACGTTCACATACATGTACCATTGTAAATCAATCTGTTGAATTAGTTATATAATCACTGCTGTGGAAAATTGGAACAATACAATTTTCCTGGAAAAATAAACAACATAGCTACATCTAAGCTGGATTAAAAAGGAAGTCTAAAATGCTGATATGGCCAGTAAATTGAAATATATATGTAGTTGTCAAAAGGAGGAGTACATTGAAATAAACTAGAAAAGGCATACATTGTAATAATTTATAAGACTAGCTGAGTAGAAATGGATTGGAATAATTTATAAGACTAGCTGATTAGAAATGGATTGGAATCAATTTACTCAGCACCAGAAAGAATGCATGGAAAAATTGAATCCACAAATATTTTGAGAAAACCACTGCTTGACATAGTATTGCTGTGAGGATGCAGAAATGAACCTTAAAGAAACTGATGATCAAAGGCTGAAGAGAGTATGCTATTCTTGAGGTGAGTATATGTTCTATATTTCAATCAATTGTTTATATAGGAATAATACATGCAATTTGTACTTTAACATAGTGTAAAATATTACAGCCTTTAAACTGGTCCTTTCCTCAGGTTGTAAAATTATATCAGATTTTTAAACTTCTCTCTTTTAATCCACTATAATAGATTGGATTTTTTTTGCACAGGCACAGTGACTTCTATTTTCATGAATATCACTATCTGTATCTTCAATAAACAATTTGACAATGTTAAGCAAAATTCTTAAAATATGGATTAATACATGGCCAAATCCATATCACATACCATATCATCGCGAGTTACCAATATCAACCCGAGGGTCTCTGGCCCGAGGGATGATATTGGACAAGGGATGATACAGCATGTGATATATATTTTTCCATGTATTATACAGTTTATCATATATTTAAACAGAGGACTACTTAATCTCCCAAAAAATGTCAAAAATTGAAATTTATAAGAGAAAAGGCATGTTTTTTCTGAAGATGAAAATTTCAAATTGGACGGAAAGGACTGGATAAAATGTAATATTTAAAGGAAAAAGGTTTGCTTGACTTTTCAAACTAAACATTACAAAAAACATCTCACCTAAACAAATTTTTTTTTACCCCCCCCCCCAAATTTTTTTTTTACCCCCCAATTTTTTTTAACAATCCCCCAATAAGTATATTTAACCCCACCTCCATTTTTTTCATAAATAAGTTGAGTTGAAAAAAAATGTTTTTGGAAAAATGGTATGATACAGGGCTAGCCATGGGATAAAGGGTGTGTGATAAATACAGATTAATACATGGGCATTTCCATATTGGCCTGGTTATCATCCCGAGACACCCATATTGGCCCATTGGTCGAGGGATGATAATCATGTCAATAAGGAAATGCACATGTATTAAACTTTTTATTACATACTTCCGACGTTTAGAAATGCCAGGCCGATATGGACCGGAAGTCGTTTATTTGCCCAGGCAAATATGGACCGGAAGTCGTTTATTTTGTCTGAGATGCACGAGGAGCATAAAATAACCTGTTATTTTCCTAGGGTATGAAAATATGGACAGTTTACTTCCGGTCATATTGATCATGCAAAAACGCTTTTATTTCTACTAAGTATGTAATAAAATATTTTATCCACTCTCGATAGTTAAATTTGAAAATTTTAAAATGCTCGGCAATCCTCGCAATTAAAAATTTTAAAATTTAATTATCTCTAGTGGATAAAATATGATAACGAACAGGATTTTGTGGTGTAATCTATATTTAACATATTTTAAGGTCACAGTAAATCACTGCAAATTCAATGAAAAATCTAGAGAGGCTTGATTTCATACCAAATATTCAGTAGGCTTAAACTCGGAAACAAGTACAGTGACCTATGATTATTTTTGCTGTCAATGGCCACATCCTGTTTGTTGATACTTTTTGGCCTTTATCAGCCTAAGGGGGTGATTTGATTTTTATGCCCCTACGATGAAAAGTCAGGTGGCATATTGTTTTACTCTTGTCTGTCCAGACGTCCGTTCATCCGTCCGTAAGAATAAAAACACAACTTTTGATGTTTTTCAGACACTTTGTAAGCAAATCCAAACTACTGCAAAGGAATCTTAACTTGCAATAAATAAATGTACATGTACACATATTTTGGAATATTCAGAATGGCTGTCATTGCCATGGAAACTGAAAAAAGGTGGGAAAATTCCAAGGGCCTCAGATTGCATGAAACTTTACAGGAAGGTTGTCTTCAACCCATATGATCACCACATGGCTGCTGCTTTAAATTTTGAAAGGGAGATAATTCAACTTTGTATATTTTCTGGAAAAAGGGGGAGGTATATTATCCTTTCAATACTTTGAACTTGTCCTCACTTATACTGTGTCCACACCTGTATTTTGTTCACACACACTAAAATTTGCACGTACCATATTGATTCAGGTTTCAGTGAGTGGGGGCATAATTGGTTGCCATTAGGCGACATATTTAGTTTTTTCTTGATCTGAGAAATGATGAGCTGTATCTTGTATGTGATTTTTGGGGTTTGTTAAACTATGACTTCCTGTTTAAAGATACTTTGATCTTGAAATCTACACCAAATTTTTGTCAAATATTTCTTGACTTGTACATAGCAGTGGGAATCATTTGATATTTAGTCTGAAGCTAGGAATTGAGGAGCTGTATTGAGTAAGCAATTTATGGGCCTGTAGAATGAATATTTTTGTTCAGGATACTTCATATTTAACTGGAAACCAAGTTTTGTCAATGATTTCTTGACTTGCATCAGTGGTTATAGTTTGATATCGGGTATGAAGTTTTGCATTGATAAGTTGTATCTGGTGAAAGATTTTAGGACTATCAGACGACCACTTTCCTGTATGACAATCTATTTGTAAGTTCTCTAGATTTGGTTGATGTAAAAAAAATATGTCTCATATTTCTCAGTAACCACACAGACCAGTTTGGAATTGGAAGACTGTAGTCAAGATTTGGGTTGATTGTCCCATTCTGTCATGGGTTGGTATTATTCTGGCCTTGCCTACTGCTCTAGTTTAAGTCAGATTTTGCTGAGCTAGCACTATTTTCAACAATTTTTGGGGTACAAAAGGGCAAAGTTCATAATGAAAAGTTTTGTGATGACAAAAACAAAGGAAAGAGGTTATTACAGTAACATGTTGAAATGATTTTGAAATTTATTGTGGTCTTTGATACAAAAGCAGAGCCTGCTGATGCGCTGTATATTTTGTCCTTAACATTGAGGACCTGTTGACTAGATCTTATCTAATGTTATACTGACCAACAATTAAATGTCCTTAAATTGACGGGAAGTTTTTATTATAATAAGTTGGTTAGGTAACGACTGTTTCACGGTTTTCTAGTGAAATCTGATTAGTAGAATTGAATACCTGGGGATGTTTACAAAAGATGACTTGTCATTTAAACTCCCAGATCTAACTTGGATATACCTGGGTGACTGCTTAAAAAATCTGAATAAAATGTGAAATTTAAATCCCAGATTTTAACCATGTGTTTATTGGGGTAGATTAACATGGAGGAAATATTTTGATAGAAATCACAAATTTTAGTAAATTTTATCAGGCGTGGGAGTGGTTTGAAAATGCTACCAAATATTGATTTGTCGATTTTGAAGTTATTTGATAAAACTGAATGTGTATGATTTCAATGTAATATGGATAGTATAGAAGGCCATGTGGGATTATTGTGGATTAATACGAAGAAAACGTTATAACATGGATATGTCATACTTGGAAATTTAAGTTCTTTGTTGGAATTTGTTGATATGTAAGATGTTATTTTGAGGTATGCCTTCAATAATGTTATTATCTGTTGTTTGTTTTGGAATATGAAGTTTAAGTTTTGTGATATTGTAATTAAGAATGGAGTTTATAACACAGCTTTATTTAAGAAGGTTTGTGGTTTTGTTTAATTATTTGTTTTTATCACATTCACAAAAGATGATATGTATCCTGTTAATTATTTATTGATAGTACATGTACTCTTGCCACAACTTATATTTGTGTGTACTATTGAGTCTTTCACATGACCATTTCTGCCTTGCTTGAAGGAAGATCGATCCTAATAAAAATATCAGACAGAATTTCTTTATTTTTAGATATTTTGAAGGTCTTAGTCCATTTGTTCAAATAATAAAATAAAAATGTTATGTCATCGAACATCTATTCCCGTTATCAGGCTTTGAAAACCAGGTCAAATTGAGTATTTTTCAACAATATTTACAAAGAATATATAGGGAACTGTGAGAACATGCTTATTGTTAAGCTTTCATATGAAATAAATATCAGATTTTTTTCATTTTTTTGATATTTCAGAGATATTTATACTTAAGCTATATGTTGAGCTGAAAAAATCTATATGTCACCATTTGATCAAGAGAGATATTTTATATAGTTTACAAAAAAGACAATATTTACGGGAAAAGGGAGCTAATTTGCGGGAAGGTGTATGTCAATTTATTATGACGTCACAATGAAAAGGCCAATAGAGGAATATTCTGGCTTGAAAATAAAGTCAATGACGAATCCGATTCATGTATCGCAAATGTGCCAATCAAATGTGCTGTGCATTAGTGTTGATCTACCTTAAAGTTAAGTTTTATACCAATTGGACTTAATTGTCATGGAATATGTTATACATGTACTACTTAGTGATACATAGTGATGTGTTTTCTGGAACTCAGGCTCACTGAGCCACTTCTAAAAACTCTTCTTTCTCATTTCTCTTGCATTGTATGGTGAATCCCTATAAACTCTCTTTATAATCTTCATACTAAATTTCATTATCTCTTCATTCATTCCATATTTAATGACTGGAGTGATTTTGAGTTTGATATAAGTGTATTTTGTTGTATACTATCAAGGGTGTATTTGGGCTAGACTTCTGTCATTCTGAATCAGGGGTGGACAGAGTAAAACATTGAATATTTATTGAATGGAAGATTTGACTATTCGTAAATGGCTTGATACAAAAAAATTGTCTGTCTGATATTTGCTGAGACTGAGAAAATAGACCTGTACACAAACCACACCTTGTGGCTGTAAAGCCATTATAAAAAATATCAGATTCTCATCCTCAACCGCCCTGATTTTTTTACACTCGCCTCAAAAATTTTATTTGGAATTTTTGGTCAATTCGGGTAAATTCTTTTAAATTGGCAGCAATTTTCACAAAATTTAATAAAAAATATAAAATAAAATTCGCCTGCCCGCCCCAAATTTTGGGAGAAATGGATGAGAATCTAGGAATTATTATACTCCCACTCTGAATGAGGGGTATACTGTTTTACCTCTGTCCGTCCATAATTCTGTCATTCCGTCTGTCCATCACACATATTTTTAGTTCGCCTCAACGAAGTTGAGGAGGACTATTGGAGTACCCCCAGCGTCCGCGTCCACGTCCGCATCCGCATTTAGGTATATATCTTGGTAACTATGAAGGGTAGGATCATCAAACTTTGTATACAGATGCATCTTGGGCTATCTCACAGCCTCCAAGAAAATTGGGTCTCTTTGACCTATATTTTCCGCTTGAATGACTTACATTCAAGTTTACATCCGAGTTCAGATCTCAGTCACTATACATAATAGGATCATGCAACCTTGCATTTGCATGCATCTCTGATGGTAGGTCAGCATCCAGGCAAAATTAGGTTACTTTGACATATATTTTCCGCTTGAACGACTTACATTCAAGTTTATGTCCGAGTTCAGATCTCAGTCACTATACATGGTAGGATCATGTAACCTTGCATATGTATGCAACTTTGATGGTAGGTCAGCATCAAGGCAAAATTAGGTCACTTTGACCTATATTTTATGCTTGATTGATTTACATTCAAGTGTTTGGGCGAGTTCAGTTTTCAGTCACTATACATGGTAAGATCATCTAACCTTGCATATGCATGCAGCTCTGATGTTAGGTCAGCATCAAGGCAAAATTAGGTCACTTTGAAAAATATTTAATGCTTGATTGATTAACATTCAAGTTTTTGGATGAGTTCAGATCTCAGTCACTATACATGGTAGGATCTTGTAACCTTGCATATACATGCAACTCTGATGGTAGGTCAGCATCCAGGCAAAATTAGGTCACTTTGACCTATATACTAGGCTTGATTGATTTACATTCAAGTTTTTGAATGAGTTCAGATCTCAGTCACTATACATGGTAGGAACATTGTAACCTTACATATGCATACATCTCGGATGGTAGATCAGCATCCAGGCAAAATTAGGTTACTCTGACAATGTGCCACAATGAGGCGAACTCTGTAATCATTGATTACCTATGTTTTTTATTATGGCCTTATTGCTGCCAGCAGAACATTGGTATTGCACATTTAATGTTATTCTATTGTAATGCTTCTTCGGAATAATTAGAGAAAAAAGTAAATTACAAAATTATTAGAGGGCACTTTTACATGCGGAGGGATAACAAAAGAAAGGAGAAAACCGGTTATAAAAATGTGTTGTACAATTTACTTATTTCTTTGAAGAGATTAATTGTTGCTGAAAAACCTATGGTGTCCGTTCACAAATCTTTTTAAAGCTATTGTCCTTATAAAGTGGATTATTGGAAAAAAACACTCATAAATATAACTATGTTCTGTTGAAGAAAGATTTACTTTGATAAAGTTGTTACAATTATTTTGAAAGAAGAAAAAAAATTGTGGGAAAAAACTTGAACAAATATTTTAAATGTCTTTTTTAGATGACAAGTAATTCAGACATTTTATGTTGTTTTTAGTATATAATTGCATATAAATTGTAAACTGTAATTATTGAAACTTGAAATTTAGTATTTTGTAACGGAGAAAGGGGATTCATGTATATGATAAAATATTGTGTTTACATATATAATTATGAGCTAATAGTATCATGAGTATTAATAATATTTGATTTCAAAGTGTTGCTTTTCAACATATTTATATAATTATGTTCACAAATATTTAATTTGATATAATTGCCTTTTAAGGGTAAATGACATTCAAATGGTAATAAATATTATTTAAAACTGCTAATGACATAAAAAGATGAGATTGATCTTGAAAATGCAACACTTGATCACTAAAAAAACTTAATTTATAATACAAATTGATAATTTTTCAAATCCCTAGGAAAATATGAAGATAAATATTGCTAAACAACATTTGATTAATTATTGTACATTTGAATGCCTGACAACTAAGAACTGTGACCATGCAGACCATATGATTGAAAAACTGAGATCATATCAATGGACATCATTGACCAACTTAGTGACGAAGACTAAGGTTAAGGGACATAACTCTGCTTCTACATTTGTTTTAATCATGTTTATAAATATATTCTATAAGCTTCTAAACACTTCAACAATGTATATTTTTCAGAAAAATGCACAAAAATGAAAATCCTTGCCACATGCACATCTTCAATATAATTAAACCATATACCCCTAATACAAACAGACTGACAGATGGAATAAGAAGGAAAACCAATATCATATCCCTACAATGCAGCATGGGGGGGCATGAAAAGAAGACATTGGTTCTTACAAGCCCTAACTCCTCAACCCCCAACAATTTTAAACTTTGCTAATTGTTACAATCAAAATTCCAACTTACCTATATCAGTGTATTGTTGTATTGAATGATTCGATTTCAGACATTTTATCAGATTTAGTAAGATATAGGGTTAGTTTTGTATTTCCTGGATACAGGCGGTACTATTATGGCTTAAGATATCAGTATCTAGTGTATCCATTTAATTGTTGACTTTCCTGTACCATCACTTTATACAGAAGTTGTAAGTGTTGACTTTTACCGATCGTCACTTTGTAGGTAAAATATATTCTGTAACTTAATGTGGAATCAAACACTGCTAATTTGTACAGATATCAATGTGTTAAAATATGTCTACTGTTGTTTCGTTTCCCTGGAGAATTGTTTCAGTGGTCTTTAATCTTACAGACCATACAAACAGTGGCAACTTAAAGAAGTGCCTGTATCTTTAGCCAGATATCATGTGGTGTTTCTGTGTAAATCAACTGTTGTACAGTTTCCCTGGTTTTATCTTGAAGACCATACAAACAGCGGCCTCTCAAACTTGTCTCTGTATCTTGAGCCAGATCTGTTTAAAATACATCTGAGTAGCCCTTTATTTTATCTATAACTCATGTCTTGTTATCTGAAAAAAAGAAGTACTGAGTGAAGTCTTTCTTATTATAGCTTCCTATTTTAGGCCCTATCAAATTAATTTGTAGATTCCTACCACCTGTAACAAAAAATCTGGGGCGGGTGGGAAGATTTTATTTTATATTTTTTACTGATTTTCACTAGAATTGATAGAAATTTAAAGAAAATTTCTAAATAATTGAAAAAAAATGAGCTTAGAAAAAATGGGGCGGGTGGGGATTAGAATCTATTAATTAATTTGATGTGGTCTAACTCATGTCATTTTATATTTGAAAAAAAGTACTGAGTGAAGTCTTTCTTATTATAGCGTCCTATTTTATAGTAAGCCAACTTTAAACATAAATGGTACAAAGGATTGTTAAAACACTAGTCTATCTATTTTGTGTGTAGTTTTATTTACATATCCAAATCTCTCGGTTGATCTTCTTCAATTCAAAATGAATTCTTTTAACAAACATCTCCTTTTATGAAAACTGATGTCAGCTTGTATTAGGACCTAGACAGATAATTAATGTACTTTTTGTCAATAGACAATGTAAAGAAACCCTTTGATATAATTGGGCATCTCTTAATAAGTGACTGACATCATATTTTTAGATTGCCTTTTTCGCCATATCAAGCTGACAATTATTTAAATTTGAGTTGGCCATCAGCTCTGGAGTTTTCATTTGACTTCCCTGACTCTGTCAGCAATAATAACATTTTTTGAAGCAATATGTTTTGATGATTTAATTTTTTTTTATTATTTGAAACTGAATGTATTCATAAACAGACAGAAATATTGCACGGTGTATGAAGTATACTCCATTGAACTGTATATTTTACATTTCCTGTCAGACAATTGTTTAAGATCTTCCTTCCAGCTAAATTGATTTGCTTGTGTCAAATTATAGTAAGAAATACTCTGAAGTGTCTAATCATTGCTTATCAAACAAGTAGGCCTCTTGTTTCATTATTAAATATCTGTAAGGTTTTTTATCACCTTTGTCATTTTATCACCAAACAAAACTTTTTTAAACAATCAGACAATGGACTTGTTAGATTTTAATTTCCATGGGACTATAAAGGGGATAATCCTATAACAAAATTAATTGGATTATCAGACTTTTTAAGAAGATATTTCTATTGTTCGACAATTGATTGAGGTCAGAGCCGTTAAGGCTAAGTGTTAATACTGAAAGTCAGTAGTTAAGATTTTAACTGTGTCTAATTCTAACAGAAATCAATATTAGCTGGATCTAAGATGGATTTACAAAACTGAATTTGATTTTTTGAAATAATTCTGTTAGTGAACTTTCGATCAACAGTAATTGTATACAGGAAACTGTACAAGAAAGAAGACCAGAAATGAAACGAGATAGTGAGAAAACTTTATTTGACTATAAGAATACGAATATTTTATTTGACGATATATATATGTGACGTCTGAGCAGTCAGACTTGTTACATGGGAACATGGTGTTAATATCAGCATTGAATGACAGCATACATGGACTGGTATATGTTTTCTACGAGAAATTGATACTTTACAATAGAAAAAGTAATGAAAGTAACCATCAACAAGATTTTTACAACGATTAGGGATTAATTTGAAGATACCTATTGAACAATGGGTAAAAATGATAAAATATTTACGTACATATAAAGAATTACCTTGAACTTCAGTATTGGTTGACTTTTTCACACTTTTCACAAAAAACTGAGGAATGTTACGGACCTGTGGTTTTGATACAATAGGGATCGTTGATAGTGTTGTATGTCTATACACAGGTACAGGGCTGATACAGTATCTGTAAAGGGTACTTAAAAGAGAACATTTCGTGATTTTTGTGTACATAGATTTAAAAGATGTAGAAGCTTTTAGTCCTTGTTATCTTAGTTTGATAAATGGCCGAAATGCTATTTAAATATGCATGAGGAATATTAATTACAATCAGTGGGATAAAATATCCAAATATAGACAAATGTTGTAAAGAATTTTTACTAAATCTCCTGTATGGATTGTGGGTAGCAAGAAAGTATGAAAACTGAAATGATGTCAACTTAAAAAAAAGGACAGCTGACCACATGTGGCATTTTATAAAACCTGGATTATAATGTTTTTGTTGTTGGGGATTTAAGATGATATAAAAAGAGAACAGATGTGTAACCTGGATAGGTGATTTTTGTCATTGTAAACCAGTAACTGTACATACAAAATATTGTACTGTAGACTTGTGACTTTGGATAAAAACAGTTTTTGTTGGGATTTATGAAGAGTACTGTACAAACTGAAATTTATGAATGAAAACAAGGGAGATAATTGAGAGAAAAATGACAAGTTGTACATGTTGTTTTCTAACGAAGTTTTTTCCACCAGGTAGGTTTCTCCTCAATAGTAGAATTGATCTGATGCAAAAAATATTTTCATTTAAGTTTAAATTGACAGGTGCTTTTGTCTTATGCCAAGCACTTAATATCAGTAATAGTCATGTGTTTTATTTGGTACATTGAAAATTGGACTTTTGTAGAAATACATTCATAGTATTACAATTTTTAGCATTTGCAGTATACTTCCGTTCTATTCCCCCCCTCCACACCCATGCACAAAATCAATAAGTTTTAGTTTCAAATTTAGGTAGTATTTGTATTTTGTGTACATGATAGAGCAGAAAATAATTTCGACCCTCCCACTCCAAATGCACACCCCACCACCACCACCACATACACACAAACATTTCTACTTCCTATTCAGATAATTATATTTTGACCCACTGTGAGTATAGGGATTTATAGAAGATAATCCTGTCATTCAGTATGCTGTAATAACCAAGGATTATTTGTATTATTTATCCATAATTATATACTTTATACCACTAAGAATTTTAGCCAATCTGAAGACAAACATTGTAGAAATCATACCAAAGTCTCATTCCTTTTATTCTGTTTTCAAGAAAGAAGATTTAAAATTTTATCATTAGTCTTTGAAATGGACAACTTTCACATAATTGATCCATATAAATTGATCCATATAATTAACCTTTAAATTTTCATTTCCGATTAAAGCAGATCAGTTTGTTGATACACCTAGGGCAATTCTCACCTTGATAGGTGTTAATTAGTATTCCTTTGATGTTCTAGTACAGGTGAGAGAGGTTAAATAGATTTCATACTATCCACTGCTGTTTGTGACAGTAAGGATGAAAAGTCAGGTTACAGGGTGTATTATATAGAATGTGAGGGTTTTGTACTAAATCATGAAAATTTTGTCCTTAAATTTTTTAATCAGATTCCCCTTGTTTTAGCTATATTTATAATTGTTAAATTCTTCAGCATTTATATTCTACAGTTCAATTTACAAAATTTCCGATATTCACTCAAATTTCCATTGGGCGTTCTTTCTATGCCAAAGTAGAAAGTTATGAATAATATGCAATATTCAACTGACAAAAAATCAAATAGAAAAAGCCTGCAAAGGAAAAATCCTATGTTTTCAGCTACTAATGTTGTACCTACAGTATTGTATCAAGCAACAAAATTAATTTTTATTTTATTGTGAATTTTGGACCCATTACCATTCTTAATGCAAATTTCACTGTTTCTCTCCCCCCAACAAAAATAGAATAAAGATTAAAAGTGCCAAATTTGTAATTTCAAAAGCAGATTTTAGTTGTAAAAAATAGTAGAAATCCTGAAAAAAATGAAAGTGATGATGTTTCATGAGGTTGTAACTAATTGAAATGCTATCTGATGTTGAAAAATCTACACTTGATTTTGTTACATACTCATCATCAGGTTTTAATTATACACTTACATGTAACTTACATGTTAATGGATTTCCAAATGTGCACTGAAGAGACATAAGTTGAAGAAATGTGCATATGCAGAAACAAAATTCACAGTTACTTTGGTATGTTGTTGTTTACATGTATTACAATTATGTTTTTCTTCAAGTCAGTATAACTTTTATGTTTCCTTGTCCTATCCCAACAGACTGCCATCCATTCCTAAAAAGCTCAGGTTCGAAAGCAAAAATCTTTTACTTTTACTGTTTGAACAGAAAAATGTTTATGTCAATGTTTTGCAGTTTAAAGATTTGAATATTTACATAAAATCCATTCTTTTTAACTGCATGATCCATGAATATCCCTTATCAATTTATTGAAGAATGACCAAAATTCATAGTAAAAAGATGTCATTGAAAACTTCCTCGTCAACATTTGCCAGACATTTAGGTTGTTTTAACCTGGATATGGGATGTTGTCTCCTTGACATTTACCCCATTTCCTTTCTTTTTCATATCTAGGACCAGAATTTGAAAATGGATTTCAGAAAACATGTTCGTTTTCAAAATTTTGTACATGTATGTAAAATTTTGTTAAAACTTTTTTTTTCAAATCTCTCTACTGGAGAAAATTTTTGAAGGGAGATTTCTTGGTACTTAAGTTTTTTTAGGTTGACCTCTGTTTGAATAACTCAAAGATCTACCAGAATCACTGGAAAGTCTGTCTGAATTCCTCTTCAAAGTCACCACAAAAGTAGTCAACAGTCTACAAAAAATGTAACATTGGTTATGTTGATATTTGTACATATATACCGGTATATATAGATACCTCTTATTAAGAAGTTGAAAAAAGCAGTACAAAAAACTGTTAGAAACCTAGTTATTTACCTGATTATGACTTCCTTAAGTCTTTAGAAATAACATTTAAACCCAAAGTAAAAAGAGATATAATGTTTGCATGATGTCATTTTTACCGTCAGTGTTCAGTGTTCGTGTATGTGGAGACTTTAATACAGAAAACATTTGAAGAAAATTGTTATTTTATTATGGAGTAATTGCAACGCATGACATTTTTATTTTACTTGTATATTTAAATGAGGATTAAATATTTGACTGACAAGGAATTTACATGACTTCGGCTCATTTTAGTGTTGTGATATTTTAATTGCAGAAGATTTGAAAATATAGTCGAGATTTTAATATTTTGATACTGGTGGATTTTTCATAATGAACAGTCACATACGTTATCATGATTTATAACTAAAATAGAATGACTTGGGAATAAAATTTGAATGTTACTTTATAAAATCGATTTTATGTAAACACTTTCAAGATTTGATTTGAAATGATAATGGAATATATGAATATATATATTAAAACGTGGAGTGGATTCTGGTTTTCTTGATATGGAATAGTTACATAGGAAATAATGACAGAACAAATTAGCGGTAAGAATACACTTATTCCAAATATGTCATTCTTATCAACATTGTTCTTAATGGTAATATTCAGGGGTATAATTCCTGACTTACCGAATTTACAGCTAAAACAATTTTTTGTTCAGTATTGCATAAATATTTGTAGGGTGTACATTGTTATATCTGTTTTATTTTTTTATATATATAAATGTCTGTTTCCTGACTGAGCTCCACCAATGCATACTGCCAAAATGCTCATTGGAAGTTTTGATGTCTGTGACAACTCCAAATCAGTAAAGATGGCTGCAAGTCCCTTTTCGTGTTGTGTTTTTTTTTCTAACATCAGGATGCAGTAAACCAATGAATGTTTTGTTAAGGTGCATCACTCGTCAAGTTTTTGTAGTTATGTCAAATTTTCGAACTTCTCTGATTTTATCCATTTTAATACATTGATATTATACCCCCTCTGGATAGAGAGAGGGGTATACTGAATTCACCTTGTCCGTCCATTCATCCGAAACATTTTTCTCAGCTTCTACAAGAGGGAATGATTTCAAAATTGGCATGCAGCCTCTATATAGTTAGTTGTAAGGAACATCCTATTTTGAGTTCTGTCAGATGTGTATTTCCTGTTTGACAAAATGTGGACTTAGTTATGAAATGTAGCGAAAACATGAATATTTCGTCGCATTATAAGAGGGATTGATTTCAAAATTGGCGCAGCCTTTATATGGTTAGTTGTAAGGAACATCCTATTTTTTTTTTTTTTTTGGCAAACTACCCTAACTTTGATTAAATACATACCAAGAATACTAGATACAGTGTAGTAAAATATAGAAATGTGACATTTATTGTAAAATACTTGTTCTGTATTTAATTACATCAGGTGGACTATATGTACATCGAAAAGTTATAAATAAATATTATTTATTGTTCATACATTGGACATAAAAATATTTTCATGCAGTTTAATAGATTTGAAATAACTAAACATAGCCATATCTTTATATTATTGTTACCAAGGGCTGGCACTTTAGGTGAATATTTTAACCCAAGTGAGGGGTAAAATATCACCATAAAGTGCTAGCCTGTGGTAAAAATAATATAAATATATGGCCACTGTTAGTTATTTTGATTCTAAATAGGACATTCAGAATTCTGATTGGGAAATTTCTTCCTAGTACACAAGGATGAAACACCATTTAAACACATTAGTCGAACTGACTTTTATAGAATAATTAATAACCGTTCAACTAAGTTTTGTTTTTGATACAAGAAATATTGGTGAACAACAATGGACGAGCCCCTTGTGGGTGAGTCCATTATTGGAGTAAGACCAGAGGCTCCCAGGAGCCTGTATCGCTCACCTTTAATTTTCCACAATCAAGCTTACATTGTAAGTTATACAGTTGAACTTCAGTCTCTCCAACTTTGGTAGCTCAAATACAACCAATATCTTGAACTTGAAGTCTGATTATGTTTAACTATATATCTTTGTTGGGCTTTTTTGACAAAAACATTCTTACTAAGGACCACTTTTGAGACCAGTTTAGCAGACATCATTTTGTAAATGGAGGTCAACGACAATTTTTAACACCATAAAGTCGCAACATCAATATCTATTTGGAAACCAAATTTTATTGAAGTCGGACAAGGTTGAATTTTCCAGCCTTATTTTGTGGCCATTTTGAAAATGGCAGGCAACAAACAATTTCTAACATCAGTTTTGAAGTTGCCACATCAATACCTATTTGGAAACCAAATTTCATTGA
>MJUU01033156.1:12872-30245 GCA_002080025.1 Modiolus philippinarum | reverse complement strand
AATTACATCATTGCTGAAATATTGAAGAATTGAATGCAATATTTTGTAGTTTTATTGGAGTGTATAAGCGTGCACTGTAGCACATTTTGAATGAAGCACAAAAAAATGTGCTACAGTCCACGCTTTAAATGACAATAAAACTACAAAAGTATTGCATTAAATACTTATAATTGCATTTCGTAAATAGAATGCAAGTGTTCCCGCAGTATTACTTGATGAAAATTGTGGATGGGGCACCATTTCTTTGTCTAGATTACTCTGCCGTCTTTGTATACTTTTGTCGTTGTCAAAATTTTCCTGCTGGTGTAGTTTTACCCACCGATAAAATGCAGTGACGGAAATGATTGGAAGCACTTGTTACCAATAAAATACAGTGATTTCCATATGAAGCAGAATGAGTATAATTATATAGGAAATAACGTTATTTTGGATCGATGTGTAAACACAGCCGACTCAAGATGGACTTTATGTAGAGTTTGTGAGAAAAAGGCTGTGTTTACACATCCATAAATGCCAAAATTGCTCTTATTTCTTGTAATTCCAATCCTATTAACTCAATACAATGTGGCACTTAATTTGACGTGAACATATACTGCACTATTTAACCTCGGAGTGTATGAATGGGCATGAAATGTTTATGGAGAAAATAACTTCTTTGTTGTTAATGACATTGACCAATGGTATTTGACGTTACATTAACAATGGGAATCATATACAGTGCACCCTCGATATAATGCCACCTTTGGGACCAGAGAAAATTTTGGCGAAAAGTAAGGATGGCGATATATCAAGGGAATAAATAACATAGAAACTATGCAACTTTTTGAAAAATGTACCTTGAAAATGGTTGGCGATAAGTGGGGCTGTTATAAAAGTGGGGCTGTATAACGAGGGAGCACTGTATATAGAGATCATACATTTCCAGTAAAGGGAATCAATGTCGGACTCCACAGTGCAAGAGAGATAAACTACAGTCTAAGTTAAACAGTGAAGGGATATGAAGTAAATATACATGAGACAAAGTCTCTTCAAATACATGGCAGAACCAAGCAATAGAATAAAGCATTTATTGTTGTTCTTCATCTTGTAGTCACCATGAGGCCTTCAACAATGAGCTTTTTTCATACCTGATAGAAAGTTAAGAAGGCCCCTAGCACTGATTTGAGTGGAGTTCATTACTAGATGTTCAGCAATGCCACATCCATATCTTTTAATACTCCATGGATGTAAACATCTTTGTAATAGATTTTAGGTTTAATGCAAAAAAATTGCTAAATCAGGACAAGAAAAAGTCATGATAGCAAAAAAAAGAAAAAAAAATAATAATAATAAAATAAAAAAAACAGAAGAAACAAAGAAGATGGACAAGGATATTTTACAGTCATTGATTGGTATGCATGATGAAAATAAGTTGAAAAAAAAGACTTACCAGGCTTTCATTTTTCATTGTCAAAGAAAAATAAATTTAAAACTCTGTAACAACACAAATGTTAAAGGTAATATTTTTGTTTACAGCTGCAGAGATCGCTGCGGAAATTGACAAAGATGACACACAAACAAATGTAGAAAATGTAGCATCCATCAAACACAGAGAGAGGAATTATATGGGCATGTTAGAATACCGTAAAGAAGATGAAGGAGCACTCATCAAAAATTTAATTATGGGTATGTATGTGTTTTGTACAATTTTGTTTTGTACCCCATTCCAAGTAAAATTTAGGGACATAAAAACTCTTGGATCTTTCTGTCTATCTTTAGGATTTTAATATTTAAATCTGTTCTTGTTTATTCCTTTGATTGTACAACATTATTGTATGGGATAATAGGCATCACTTATCGTTGCTCTTGGGGCTTATAGTGATACAGCTCACTCATCCAACTCTACCTGATACAAGGAAGTTGCACCATCACCTATGCATATATATATTTTCTCATATTAATATTGAACAAAGCATTTGCATTATATCTCATAAAAAAATGACATTTTTGTTTTGCATCTGATGAAGGTGGCTGTGTCGCTGAAATATAATGCAAATGCTTTGTTCAATATTATTATTCTCCATGAAGAAACATTTTTGTTTCATTGAGATTCTCATATTAAGTTATAGTTAAAGTATGTTTCAGAGGAATTAAACGAATTAAAGTGTTTTGTAAGAAAAGGGGTGGTCAAGATGCCTGAGCATGTAGCATGATTGCATTTTAACCACCCATTTTCTTACGAAGCACTTTAACTGAATTAATTACTCTTAAACGTACTTTGACTGTCTTAAAGACTGTCAATCTAAAACTAAATAAACAAAATATTTATGTCTTAAAATGCATCCAGCTGTTAAAATAGAATCTTCCACTTAAACAATATACGTTAAGTGATTTGTTTTGTATGAGGCTTAGAAACAGGGGCTATGCGAGCTTCAGTGAGAACAGATCTTTAATGAAATATAAAGACTACTGAAAATGTAAGATTCAGAAATCTTAGATTTCCTTTGGTAACATCTAGTATTTGTAATTTGTATGAATTTTTGATATGAGTGGCTTACACTTGATACTAGCTGTTATAAAGTCTAAATCAAAAACTAATTGTCCCTTATTCAACATGGATGATTCTCTGACGAGATAATTTCTTGTCAGGGAAATATTGAAATCATGCACTTTAGTGTCTTGAAATCTTTCTGTTGTGTATTTTGTGCCATGTGTATAATTATGTCTATCCTTTGTTTTCAGATTTAAAACCCCGTGTTGCAGTTGGACTGTTACCAGGGTTACCAGCTTATGTTGTGTTTGTTCTTTGTTTTCAGATTTAAAACCCCGTGTTGCAGTTGGATTGTTACCAGGGTTACCAGCTTATGTATTGTTTATGTGTGTCAGACATACAGATTATGTAAATGATGATGAGAAAGTTCGTGGTTTATTGACGAACACAATTAATGGAATTAAAAAATGTGTCAAGGTAAATTTGAGATGAAGTGTCTTTTATTTAGCTTTTATCTGGAGAGGAGAAGTTTTACTGTGATAATTGTTTGAATCAAGCAAACTAATTTTTTCGTACTTATTGTTTGAACTCCTTTTTCAAAAAGTTTGCTAATGGTATAGTTTTGTAATTTTCAAATATTCACACTACCAGAGGATTAATGTTTTTCGTATTTGTTGATATACTGTAAACCAACTAATTTCACAGGCAAATTATTTTTGCAATTGTGAAATTATCGTAAAAATATTTATCGGTAATTTATGATTCTTCCCTTTGATGTGTACTGGCCGATAAAGTCGTTATCGACGTACAGGACCATATCAAAAATTTATTGGGTCAGTACGTCAGATGACATGCGCGAACCGAAGCGACGCGCATTAATCTGAATTTAAAGTCAACTCATGAATGAAAATTATTTGCGATTACAAACAGTAAACAATTTTGAAATTGTTCGTCTTTTAAAAAGAAAACAGGTTTCCCCTTATCTCTTGATTGTATTGCTGAAAAATTCATACCTAGATACTGCAAATAAAAACCTGAGTCATGCAGGCCATTAATCCAATCAATCGAAATCCATTCCTGCGCTAACTAATATTTTGCTTCTTCTGAAAAACTGTCGCTTATTTTAAATGAAGACAAAGAGACGCCTACCCCGTTACTGCAAACCCCTACAATACTGAATTATACAGGGTGTATTCAGTAACAAGAAAGGCACCATGCAGAATGACAAACTTCCGTTTGTGTTTGACATATTTTTCTTCTCGAATGATGTCCATTTGAAGCAAAAGATACTTGCGATGTTGCTGCATTGATTTCCTATTGTTTTACATCAGTTGAATGAGCCATCCTCCGTTATTTGTGCCATTATTTCCAACGAGAATAAAATGGCGTAACGTGTCCTGTTCAAACCAACGTACAGAAGGTTGTGACGTCACAGTACCCTGACGTCAACAAGAATTGTGCACAATACAGTTTACACAAGAATTATTCGCCAAAGAAAGAGTTCTCTTCATTTTTTTTCAAATTTAATCAAGAAATTGCAATATTTGGAAATTCCCGATAAACAGAATATAGGACCTTTTGTTTTTGATACGGACTTTATCACGGTAACATATCAGGTTCGCCCTAGCGGGCTCACCTGATATATTACTGTGATAAAGTCCGTATCAAAAACAAAAGGTCCTATATTCTATATATCATTGCAAATATCTCTTGTCCTAATGAAATAGCAGTAACAGAAAAAGAAAATCATGAAAATAAGAAGGGACAAAACGGGAAATAAAAAATCTACAAAAATTAGTTGGATTACAGTATGTCCTTGAATGTGTTGTAAATTGATACAACTGTGGAAGGCGTTTTCAAGGAGACAACCAAAGGGATCCAAAAATGCCCACGATGTCATGATTAAAAATGCTCAAATCTTGAAGCAAAGTTGTATTACTTCAATCATGTTTTATTTTCCATTCTGAATAAAAAATAAAAATCTGTTCATTATTTTACAGCTGATTCGGCTAAGCATGTTGCCAATTAATTACCTAACAATGCTAGCAAAGTTTGGTTCATTGTTTGGTTTACCTATGAATGTGTATTGCTTTGAATAACAAATCAAGCTGTCCAATCAGAAACTGTACATACATGACCATAAGACAACCATAATTTGTAAGCATACTTTGCTTCCTGGAATATATTTTCAAATGTCAGAAATCAGTGGTGGTATTTACTTTAAAATAGTCAAGATCACTAAACAATAAATACATGTAATACATGTAGCGCTACAGACCAGGAGAGGCAAATTATATCTAGTCAATCTGCAAGCTTAGGGCTGTTCCAGCAAAACATACATGGGACGGGGGGAAGGCACTTTAAAATTGCTGCTATGGGTGGGTGTTATTAATTAAAGTCCAACTTCTGAACAAAATGAAAATATCCTATTTTGCATCTATGGGTGGTCATGACAATTTTCAAGTGCCTTCACCCCCTCCCATGCATGTTTTGCTGGAACAGCCCTTACAACCAAATATGAAAACTTTATTCCTTATAAAAACTGCATGAAATTGTGACAGACAGACAGACAGAATGATCGACAGACACATTACTATATACATGTATCAATAACATGCAGAGGTAATTAAATATTTTTCACCTTCAGATAAAACTATGAAATGCACTATAATCTTTTCATCAAGGTGTGAATTTTGCCTTGGGCATTTTGGACATTTAACTACATACATTAACACACATACTTAGGTTTTGCTAACTTTGATAAAAAGTTTGCAAACTTTTATTTAACATGGCTACCTGAAACGGCTGTAACAAAATCAATTTTCTGTACCAGAAACCAAAGGGGTAAAGTAAAAGTTTTTGTGTATCATCGGTCAATTTTAATGCATTTATCCCTTGGCCAATCAAATTTAAGTGTACACTTTTCTCACAATTAACAAAATAAAAATGACTGAAAATGACAAATAGAAGAAGAAAGTGGAGTGCCCAATGTTTCGGCTGTATGGTCTTCCAGTAGGGATCTACCAGGCTGACATATGGAGAAGAGTATTAAAATGACGAGAGAAGACAAACCTAATCGAATCTTAAGATTTCAAATATTGGCCCAAATATAATTTCTCACAATGCATTTGTTTCTGAAATGGTGAATTTTAGTTTGGCCAATTCTATATCTGTTATCATTCTCAATGAATAGTTTTCAAATAAAAATTAAAAAATCCAAACAATATACCAAATGAAACCTGCCTCACATTTTAATTTGCTGAAATTTATTTTGATGTTGTTGTTTTTTTTTATTTTTACAGAAGCACCACAGTGATATAGAGAGAGTGATGTTATGGTTAGCTAACACATGTCGACTTCTCCATACCCTAAAACAGTATAGTGGTGAAAAGGTTAGTAGACTAGTTTGAAATGTAACTGACTGAAAGTAAAAAGAGTGGAGGTATCCCCTCCAAAAACAAGCATCTTTGTCACTTTAACTTAACTTAGTACATGTATATATCAAGAACCATTTCAAAGAAGGAGCAAAGTCTTCGATACAATGATAATATGCATCTTATGTCACAAAATCATGTGACATTGACCTCTATTTTATTGTCTAATGACCATATTAGAGATTTTGTAACCAGTGTCATAGGACCATCTACTCTTGCAGCACATTTATTTGGGTATTTTGTTAAATCAAATGATTCTACTCTGAGTTAAATGATTTTTGACTAACTTCTTTATCTCTGAATATTTGCAGGCTTTCCAAGCAGACAACACACCACGTCAAAACGAACATTGTTTACGTAATTTTGATTTGTCGGAATACAGACAAGTGTTTAGTGATCTAGCTGTATGGATTTACCAAACACTGATTAAACAGATGCAAGAAACAGTACAGCAAATGATAGGTAGGTTATCTCCCTTTGATTTGTCAGAATACAGACAAGTGTTCAGTGATCTAGCTGTATGGATTTACCAAACATTGATTAAACAGATGCAAGAAACAGTACAGCAAATGATAGATAGGTTACCTCCCTTTGATTTGTCAGAATACAGACAAGTGTTCAGTTTTCTAGCTGATTAAACAGATGCAAGAAACAGTACAACAAATGATAGGTAGGTTATCTCCCTTTATATGGAGAATGATAGGTAGGTTATCTCCCTTTGATTTGTCAGCATACAGACAAGTGTTCAGTGATCTAGCTGTATGTATTTACCAAACACTGATTAAACAGATGCAAGAAACAGTACAGCAAATGATAGGTTAGGTATCTCCCTTTATATGTAGAAAGATAGGTAGGTTATCTCCCTTTGATTTGTCAGAATACAGACAAGTGTTCAGTGATCTAGCTGTATGGATTTACCAAACACTTATTAAACAGATGCAAGAAACAGTGCAGCAAATGATAGGTTAGTTATCTCCCTTTACATGTAGAAAGATAGGTAGGTTATCTCCCTTTGATTTGTCAGAATACAGACAAATGTTCAGTGATCTAGCTGTATTGATTTACCAAACAGCAAGAAACAGTGCAGCAAACGATAGGTTAGTTATCTCCCTTTATATGGAGAATGATTGGTAGGTTATCTCCCTTTATATGTACACTGATAGGAAGGTTATCTCCCTTTATATGTACAATGATGATGGTCTCCCTTTATATGGAGAATGATAGGTAGGTTATCTCCCTTATATGTACACTGATGATGTATGTTATCTCCCTTTATATGAAGATTCCATTGTAGAGGCTTTTACAATTATTCAAAATTCATCTTTCATGTACCAGAAGTATTTCAAGCAACAAAACCTGAAGTTGTTTGCATTTTTATATCTTTCAAAACTGCACAAATTTGTATTATGAAATGATTCAATATCGATGTACTTGGTACATTTTACGACTAAGAGTAAGACTGAAAAACTTGTATAGTCAAAAAAATATTTTTGATCTATCAGTCCTTCCCTTAGATGTGTGTCCTTGGCTTTTGTTCTTGTCAGTGCAACTTCTCACAAACTGATCAGAATTTCCTGACACTTTGTATTGATTTATGTAGAAATGCATTTCTATAGGAAATTCGAATTTTAAGTTTTTTCTGTTCCCCCTGAATAAAGTTTAGGGGTACAGCAAATTAAATAAAGGTGGCTATATAGTAATTAGCTTTTCTATCTGACTGTCCGTGAAACTTTCCATCTTTCCACACTTTTTTTGTAACCGCAGTCATCTTATGAGAAGGTGAAACAATTTGACCTTGACTTTTCTGCAAAGATTGCCTCATGAAGACAATTCCTCTTGAACCAATTGAAGGATTGTAATGAAACTTTACATAAAGGAAGGCTTTGTTGGAAACACAATCAAGTTTTAGCCTGCTGCAAATTCAACATTCCAATGTATTTGCTATCATCTATAGAAATTTTTAGAAATATCAGCCTGTCTTGTTCATAATGAGCCTGCCTTGAGCGGTTTGTCAGGCTGTTATTTCTACCTCTGAGGCCTGATACTATGTGTAGATTTGCATGAAGGAATATGATTATTGTCCAACTCTGGTCTGTCTGTCTGTCCTTTATTTTGGCCAAAATACTTTCAATAGCTAAATCACCAATGAAGGGATATTAGTTCAGCTTTGCCCTTGGCTATTGTTAAATATGATGGCAAAATTTGTTTGACATATTTCCATATTGTGCAATTGTCGGTATACACACCAAAACTTTTGTTTTAGTAGACAGATCATTATTAAATTTAAGCAAAATGTTTCTTGACAGAATTAAATTGTCATGTTTAATTTTATTATTTGTGGTTTCAACCATTTCAGTATAACCAGTATGAGAATATGTACTTTTAAAGAATGACATTGATGATTCTGTAGTTTAACAATATTTATTGATATTTCAGTGCCAGCAGTATTAGAACATGAAGCTATAGCAGGTCTGACAGCCTCCAAACCATCAGGGATGAGGGGGAGGACCTCCAGTACAGCTACAGATGTTGAGGACAAGGAACTGTCTCTAGATTCTCTTATGAAAGTCGTAAGTACAGTGATAATGAACTATTTTTCTGTACAGTGATAATGAAATATTCTTCTGTATAGTAATAATGAAATATTCTTCTGTACAGTGATAATGAAATATCCTTCTGTATGGTAATAATGAAATATTCTTCTGTACAGTGATAATGAAATATTTTTCTGTACGGTGATAATGACATATTCTTCTGTACAGTGATAATGAAATATCCTTCTGTATGGTTATTATAAAATATTCTTCTGTACAGTGATAATGAAATATTCTTCTGTACAGTGATAATGAAATATTCTTCTATACAGTGATAATGAAATATTCTTCTATACAGTGATAATGAAATATTCTTCTATATAATGATAACGAAATATTCTTCTGTACAGTGATAATGAAATATTCTTCTATACAGTGATAATGAAATATTCTTCTGTATGGTAATAATGAAATATTCTTCTGTAGTGATAATGAAATATTCTTCTGTACAGTGATAATGAAATATTCTTCTTTAATACAAGAGGCTAGAACTGCAATAGATGGAACACCATGGATGTCTTGAACCCTTTTTCTGGTCCCTAGTTTAAACATAGTTTGACCTGGATAGATTTAACTTCCCTCTAACTCGAACTGTTTTCATCTGTCTTTCGGATGTTCCAGCCATAGAAGTTTGACTGTTTTACAATATCTAAGGATATGATGGGGTAAACCAAAGCTGGTCAGTAAATATTTTAAAGTAGAAATTTTGATCCGCATGTTACGGTTGATTGACTTGATTATGGTTTTCTTAATGGTAATAAATGGTTAATTTCTCAGAACAGGCAATATTTTTCAGCTCTTGCTTGCTTTTTGTTTCTTTATGTTATATTTGTTTTTCGTGACCTTCATCTTTAGTTCACCTGGCTGGCTGCCAGATAGGAACATAGTTTTATATTGGACCCTATGGGAAAACACATTCAAAGATCTTCTCTGGAACTCCATGGCCAATGTTAGCCGAACTTGAGCACAATAGTCATTAGATGGTCCCTTCAAAAAAGTGAATCCAGGCTGCTAAGATGGCCGTAATTGGGGAAATATTTTAACTTTGGACCCTATGGGAAATGCATATGAAGATCTTCTCATCCGAAACCCACATGACCAATTAGAACCAAACTTTGGCATAATATAGCTCGGATGGTACACTTTTAAAAATGTGTCTGACAGCTCAGATTCACACTTCATCCAAGTTGGCCACCAGTGGGGAACTTATTTGAACATTGGACCCTATGGGAAAACAAATTCAAAGATCTCCTCTGAAACTACTTGGCCAGTTGGAACTCAACTTGGTGAAAATTATCCCAAGTTAGGTACCTTTTGAAAATGTGTTTGAAAACTCGCATCATATCCAAGGTGGCAACCAATGAGGAACATAGTCCAACATTGAACCCTCTTTGAAAGGATTCTATGATGTTCTCTTCTGAAGACACAAAGCAAATTTGTATTAACAAACTTGGTCACAATAGTTCTTGGAAAGTTTCCTTTAAAAAAAAAATTTCAGCAACAGATCCACCTTATTTACATTGACTGCTTCTATTAATATTATTCTGTATATGTACAATGTACAAAATTTTACTATAATTGAAGAAAAAAACATTTTACAAATGATTTGCTATGGAGTCACATCTTCTGAAAATAAGTTATTTATAGATCAGGAAATCCCTGATTTTGACTGATTGCAGCGATTCTGACAAACCTTTACCATAATATCATCATAATGATTGTTTGTTGTGTTTATAAACACAAATTATTATGATGCAACCAAAATTCAGTTTTTAAGGATGTTCAAGGACCCTATCTAAATTTCAAGTGCTTTTGAGTCCTTCATTTCATTTTCTACTTCTGATTTTAAGTACTTACAAGGACTTTGAGCACCTGTTTGCATTAATTGGCTACTTACCAATACAATATATATAATGGTTTATTTTTAGATGAATAAATACAGTCAAATTTTAGCCCAGCATGCTGTGGATCCAGAACTAGTCAAACAGATCTTCAGACAACTCTATTACTTTGTTGGTTCTGGTGCTCTGAATAATTTACTACTACGTAAAGACATGTGTAACTGGTCCAAAGGCATGCAAATTAGGTAAGTCTGACATTTGAAAACTGGTCTAAAGGCATGCAAATTAGGTAAGTCTGACATATATAACTGGTCTAAAGGCATGCAAATTAGGTGAGTCTGACATGTGTAATTGGTCTAAAGGAATGCAAATTAGGTAAGTCTGACATGTGTTACTGGTCTAAAGGCATGCAAATTAGGTAAGTCTGACATATGTAATTGGTCTAAAGGCATGCAAATTAGGTTAGTCTGAAATATGTAACTCTTCTACAAAGGCTCGCAAATTAGGTAAGTCTGACATGTGTAACTGGTCTAAATGCATGCAAGTTAGGTAAATCTGACAGGTGTAATTGGTCTAAAGGAATGCAAATTAGGTAAGTCTGACATGTGTAACTTGTCTAAAGGCATGCAAATTACATGTAGTTAAATCTGACATGTGTAATTGGTCTAAAGGAATGCAAATCGGGTAAGTCTGACATGTGTAACTGGTCTAAAGGCATGCAAAAAAAAGAGCAAATTAGGTAAATCTGATAAGTGTAACTGGTCTAAAGGCATGCAAATTAGGTAAGTCTGACATGTGTAACTTGTCTAAAGGCATGCAAATTACATGTAGTTAAATCTGACATGTGTAATTGGTCTAAAGGAATGCAAATCGGGTAAGTCTGACATGTGTAACTGGTCTAAAGGCATGCAAAAAAAAGAGCAAATTAGGTAAATCTTATAAGTGTAACTGGTCTAAAGGCATGCAAATTAGGTAAGTCTGACATGTGTAACTGGTCTAAAGGCACGCAGATTAGGTAAGTCTGACATGTGTAACTGGTCTAAAGGCATGCAGATTAATTATCAAAAAAGATATACATGTTAAATACACACAAATTAGATAGTACTTTCAATCTGTATGAGCACATTGAGACATTAAAATATTTGGGTTTCTGGCCAATAAATTTTACATGAAATTGCATCCAGTTTTCAAATTGTTTAGCTAATTTATGCAGGTTCAGTTTTGCTATTGGTTCTGGAATTTTTCACTATAAAACTCTTACAAATTTTAAAATTTTGTGGTTTCTGACGAGTAACATTCTAACTTGGTGTGCATGTTACCTAATACTAAAATCATGGGGTATATTTTGAGCCTAGATGTGAGAGGTTTTTAAAAAAATCCAAACCAGTTTGGAATCATGTTTTTTCAATTTATTACTCATATTCTTTTAAAAATTCAACATTTTCACATACAGAATGAAACATTTTATCATTGTGATTAAGTTTGGGTAGTCTCCCCATGGATGACATGATAAGAAACATGTCAGTGAGAAGAACAAATGTTTCTACCCCTGTCAGGAATTGTGAAAACTGGATGGAGTGTAGAGAAATACATTTACTATATCAGATTTGTTATATATTTATAGGTATAATTTAAGTCACTTAGAACAATGGTTACGGGATAACAAATTACAAGAGTCTGGTGCCCTGTCAGCATTGGAGCCTATTACTCAAGCCTCCCAGTTACTACAAGCCAGGAAAACAGATGCTGATGTCGATAGTATATGTGAAATGTGTTCTAAACTTTCTACTCCACAAGTAAGTGTAATGTACTAAATGGTTGCCTCAACTTCATTGAAACTATTCTAAGGTAGTACCTGATATGAACTTTTATCCAAAGGAAATACAGTGATAGCTAAATCATAGTAGAAATAGAAAAAATGAAAAGATATTGAGTGAATGCACATGTGACAAAAGCGCACACGATACATAAAAAACTTCAGTATATCAAGGACAGGGCCCTATTCCTGTCTACATCTTGATGTCGCCTGAGGGTCTTCAACCAGAGGTGAACAATATTCACCCCCTCAAGCAAGATCAAGAAGGCCCCTAGCATGCATTCAAGCTGCATTTTTGACAAAAAAGTTGAGCAACTTCGATTGCAGCTAAAATATGTCATTGAAGTGTTATCATAGTAGAAAGTATGTGTGCGATTCTTCAAAAAGTTGCTATTACTGTAATAAACAGTATTGATTTTATGACAATAATAATGACATCAGGAGTCGCATCATTTGTTTTACCATGATAATGGTCTCATTGATTTGCTCTTGGTAGACAATGATACACCAACTGAAGATAATTATGGTCTGTATAAGCAAGTGGAGATAATTATGGTCTTTATAAGCAAGTGGAGATAATTAGACTTAAAATAAAATTTCATCTTTCCTTATTCTTATTATAACAACTCCACAATTTGTTAGATTTCAACAAAACTTTACACAAACAAAATACCTGATCTAAAGATGTGCATGAAGGAAAATAACTACTGTCATGTATAAGCAAGAGGAGATAATTGACTCAAAGAAATTTTATGTCCCTTCCCTTTTGATCATTCTTTAAGTGCAACATGTGCTATGTGGTTTGTTGGATTTCTGTATTACTTTACTGAGCTCTGGATAACAGATTTGAAGGCATGTAAGAAGACAAATTATAATGGTTTGTCACCAGCAAGTTTAGATAATCAAACAAAATATCTTTCATGTTTGACTTTCTGCATATAGTGAACAGGTATTGTGACCTAATTACGATACTTATAAATTTTCAATATTTTCATTGTATAGTTATATAGTAATGTTTTAATGTTGTGTGTATAACGTCATGTTACTTTTTTTATTCAGATAAACTTAATAAAAATATATTATTTTAGATTGTGAAAATATTGAATCTGTATACCCCAGTAGATGAATTTGAAGAAAGAGTTCCAATTAGTTTTATCAGAAAGATTCAACAGAAGTTAAAAGGACGAGAAGAAGCCGACAACACGTTACTAATGGACACTAAATATTCCTTCCCCGTCACATTCCCATTCAACCCATCAAGCATAGCACTAGAAACAATAGATGTTCCACAACAGTTACATCTAGGATTCCTAAATAGGCATTAATAATAACTCTTGTATTTAATCACATTTTATTTATTTTATTTTCACAGTATTTTGGTTAAATCACATTGAAACTGAATATGTGTGCTCATAGAACTATACAGTTTGTCTATATCTTATTAGTCCTTTCAGTAGTAATCGTCATTGTGATAGGTTTATGTATAACATACTACTCAAAATATTTACTAATATAAAGAAAGGAAAAGACAATATTCTTACCAAATAGGGGAATAAAACTTCAAAACATTGTCTGCAATTGGGCACGGCTGTTTAAGACTACTTTTGATCTAAAAAACTGTTTATATAGTTTGATCAGATATTGAAATTGTGAAATAAAATAAAAATCCAAATCTATTTTTAAAGCTTTCTCACATATCATGATAAGTTATTCTCTGTTGTTACCAAGGTTACCAGTGTAACCATGGTTACATGTCTTATTTTTGCTATGTTTTTATCCTGTTGTTTGTTATTTATTTTGTATAGTGATCAATAGTTTATTAGTGTTATGTTAAAGTCATGTTATATTTTGTGTAAAATATATATAAATACATGTAGATCATGCTAAGGCCATTTCGTAGTATATTTCCATAGAGATTATTGTTCTGTCAATAGAAAGGTCATTTTATAGTATGTTTCCATAGAAATAATGGTTCTGTCATCACAAAAGTTCTGTATTATTTTTTCCTCGGAAACTTTAGTTATGTCACAATAGTTTTGTTTGAATTTAAATACGAAATCATTCAGCTTGCATAACCTGCAATTCATAATACATTCCAGTGAGTAAAATTTGTCAGAAAAAAATGTTCTATTGGATAAAATTTTATCAGACAAAACACTATTGGCAATGACAAATATCTGTTGTTTGGACTCTTTTTAGAACTGAATGAAATAATACAGGGATCTCCTTTATTTTATTTATTTAATTGGATTCAAACCAATCAAGTGGATTTTTACGCCCATTATTGGTGATTTTCCTGGATAAAACTCATTCTTATCACCACAGAAGTAATCAAAAGGCATTTATAGTTGGGCATCATTTAATGTTAGGACTTGTATCATTGCCAAATGAAGTGCTCGTCATTCATTAAGACATATTCTAGTTATGTCACATTTGGTGCTTCCATCATTATATTTATTATTCATATACTGTTTCTACTAGTTACCCACCTATACCATGTTGTAAAATGGCTTCTCTTTCTAAAAATACACACATACATGGAAACTATGTCGTATAATGGCCTCTCTATCAATTTAGAAAGTGAACAGACTTGAATAAGAACCATGCTGTTATTTCCATTCAAGTTGTTTTGCTGAATTGATTTCTTTATAAAGAAATAAGGCACTTTTTAATGAGGGTCTTAAGGGGAGGGTCAGTGTATGATTTACCGGGCTACAAACATGCTTTTTATGCCCTGCCCACCAATGTGGAAGGGGCATATAGTGTTACCCTTGTCCGTCCTTATGTCTGTACATAGGTACGTCTGGTTAAGTTTTGTGTTAAGGTACATTTCTCAGAAACTGTAAGAGGTAGAACAATAATAGTAGGCCAGCAGGTAGATATTTGATAGTGCTACAGAGTTCACTAGGTAGTTTGACTCTTTGACCTACATTTCATGCTTGAGTGACTCTGATTATGTTTTGTGTTAAAGTCCATTTCTCAACAACTACACATTATGGGACAATGATGTTTGATCTAATTAATTGCCTTGATGAATACTATCCAAATCATTGACATTTAGGTGGCTTTGACCTACATTTTATGCTTCAGTGACTTAGGTTAAGTTTTGCGTTAAAGACCATTTCTCAACAACTACACATTGTTTCATCAAACTAATTGCCTTGATGAGTATTACCCAAATCAATGACAATTAGGTGGCTTTGACATACATTTTATGCTTCAGTGACTTGGGTTTAAGTTTTACATTCAAGTCAATTTCTCAACATCTACTCATTATAAGACAATGATGTTTCATCAAATTAATTTCCTTGATGAGTACTACCCAAATCTTTGACAATTAGGTGGCTTTGACCTACATTTAGTCTATTTCTCAACTACTATGTATTGTAGCATCATAATATTTTACTGTAACATTCATTTAAAGGAAATCTGGCTATTTCAGAATTAATTTGGTGTCCATAACCTACATTTAATGGTCGAATGACTTTGTTAAAATTTATATTCATTTTGCGATAAATTTATTGGCAGGGCATCCATGTATTACAGACACATTTTCTAGTTTATTATTTTATACTTTTGGTATGCCTTTTTGTAAGATTTTTTTAATTACTTCATGTAAAAATATTATGTATATTCTTGGCTGAAGTTTTTACAATCGAAATGAAATTTGTAACTTGTATAAATCAAACGAAAGAATTATCAACATAAAAAAGTGTAAATATATGTAGTTACAAATTATGTATCTTTTTGCCCTGTTGTTTTCTTTAAGTCCATCTGTCCATCCTTCCCTTTGTCTGTCATTTTTTCAGTAGACATTTTATGTCAGGAGGTATTTTGATTTCAATTATAAAGGAGAAGAGCATACAGATATTCAATTATATTCAATTCTCGCGCATCTGTTGTATACAGTTTCACAAAAAATCTTCTGCAATGTAATCCGATACGACTTAAGCTAATGCAAATTCAATTCAAATTGCATTTGAATGTAGCATAAAAAAAGTAAAAGCAACTTAAAAAAAAAAAAAAAACAAAATCAAAGGAAATTTGGTTTTACAAATCCTAGTACACATGTACTCTGATTAAAAAAAGTGTATGTAAAATCTGTGTATTACATGTATATTTGTTTTGAACTGGTAGAATGTCATGTGTCAAATGAATAGAAATCCTTGTAATAATTATCTAGACCTACTGTCTCTATCTGTGTATTATGTCTCAAAAAAATGCAAATTTTCCTGAATTGTTTTATCTGGTAGCTATTGAGTTTTGCTTACTTTGATAAGTCATAAATAATTAATTCAAAAACCATTTTTCTCTGGAAACACATTTATTTTATATTGTCTCAAAGGAGGCATTTTTTTGTACAGAGAAAACTTTGAAATAATAAAAAAAGAGATAAAAAGATATAAGCTAAGATGGTGAGGGGAGACCATAACATTACTTCTAGTCAGCCTTCTATTAATTGTCATAATTTTAACAACTACTGAATTTGTTGTTGTTTTTTGTTTTTTTTTTCTGGTTTTTTTTAATTTTTTTTGTTTTTTTTGTTTTTTGTTTTTTGTTTTTTTTTTACTTGAAATTTTGACTTGATGTGACAACAAACTGTGCAATGACAAAGGGAAAGTAATTTGTATAGTGTGGATTAATTAAAAGCCTACCTGCTGAGCAAATAATTTGTTAAATGTTAAATGAAATTGTCCGCCACATAAAACAATTTGGCTGTCTAATTTTGATAAGATTAATAGAAAAAATCTGTAATCAATTACTGTAAATGTATTGATTTTCACATTTTTTTGTTTTAAACTTGGACATATTTGTGGGTATCCTTTTGGTGGATTTTAGAACAACTACAAAAATGAGTACTTTCTGATTGTTTTTAGCTCACCTGACCCGAAGGGTCAGTGTGAGCTATTGCCATCACTTGGCGTCCGTCGTCCGTCGTCCATCCGTCCGTCCGTCTGTCCGTTAAACTTTTCACATATTCATCTTCTCCTCTGAAACCAATGAGGCAAATTCAACCAAACTTTACAGGAATGATGTATGGAAGGTCCTTTACAAAGATTGCTCATTTCGTTCCGATCCGATAAAAAACATGGCCGCCAGCGCGGAACTTAGGTTTAACATTGGACCCTATGGGAAAATTTACATTTTCTTCTTCTGCTCTGAAACCACTGAAGCAAATGCAACCAAACTTTACAGGAATGATGTACTAAAGGTCCTT
>MJUU01033153.1:32920-46768 GCA_002080025.1 Modiolus philippinarum | reverse complement strand
AATTTCAAGTTCACTGGGGTAGATACGCTGTAAATATTCTTTAAATTTCGGGTTATTAAGAGAAAGTACATCGTCTATATATCTGAAGCTGAAATTAAAAGTCATCACTTGACGTCTATCGTCTGTCGTAACTTATGCTTTTCATTCGAAGATCTTCTCCTGTAAAACAACTTGGCCAATCGGATCCAAACTTGGTCACAATGACCCTTAAAATGTGTCCGGGCTTGTCCACATCACATCCAAGATGGCCACCCGTGGGGAAAAACACTATATCCTATCAGAAAGTATGTACAGATTTTCTCCCCAGAGTCAATTGTAACAAACTTTGTCATAAAAGCCCTTCGGATGTCAACTTTAAAAAGACCTGTTGCAACCAAACTTGTCCCTTTGAAAATGGGACAATCAAGTCTGCACCTCAAACAAGATGGCCTCAGTGCGAAACTTAGTTTAACATTGGACCCTTCGGGGAATCATATTCAAAGATCTTCTCTCCTGAAAGTACTTGGCCAAATTAAACCATACTTTGACACAACGGTCCTTATTTTGTCTTTTTTGAAAAATATGTGTGTCAAGTTCGCATCACATCCAAGATGGTCGCCAATGGGGAACTGTAACTTTACATTGGTTCCTATAGGGAAACATTTTCAAAGATCTTCTCTAAAAGCATTTGGAAAATTGGAACCATACTTGGTCACAGTGGTTCTTTATTGGTCTTTGAAAAATATGTGCGGCATTTCCACATTACATCCAATATGACCACCGGTAGGGAATCAAGATCAACAATGGAGCTTCATGGAAAAAGTATTCAAGTATCTTCCCTGAAGCCACATAGCCAATTAGAACCGTACCTAAGCACAATGGTCCTTAAATGGTCCCTTTCAAGAAAGGTGACAAAAGGTCTGTACCTAAACCAAAATAGCCAATTAATTCAATGTCTATTAACAAAAAGAAATTGAGACCCTTAAACGTTAACATTAGGATTATTTCTGACCGTCTATGTCAACCTTTGCCCAGTTGAGCGATACAGGCTCTTGAAAGTGTGATTGAACCTTTTGTTTTTGTTTTTCCTTTCAAACCATTATTATATTTGACGAACTTTTTACAGCATTTTAAGTGTATAGTAAGTGAGAACCAAACCGTCAATCCAAAAGCGAACAATCCAAGGACAATGGCAACACCGGAAACAAAAAAGGGGAAAAAACGAGACACAACATGGGTACAGCACAGAAAAGAAAAATGAAGACACACACACAAAGATGAACAACACAAACCCAATAAAAAACCTTGGGCGAGATCAGGTGCACCGGTAGAGTTAGCATCTCCTGCTTCCCATAAGACACCAGCCTTGTTGAACATGTCAAATCCGGTGGTGAAGTCAAATCCGGTAGAAGAAACAACAATTAAGCTTTAAAGGGAAAGATCTGTTGTCATGTGGGAAACAGATATCCCATAGCGGTCCACAAGATGGTAATGTCGACCGTAAAACTTCTGGAGGGATGACTTCAGGTTTTGGGTAACATACCAAAACATACCATATAATAGGAAACAAGTTTTGAGAAATTAAAATTTTTCTGGTAAGATTTTATGAGATTAGCGATTAATAATTTTGCTCTCTTTGTGATTATTCTAGTTTTATTGTTACATGTCAGGTCTTAAATATCCGTTTTGGAAAAAGAGAAACAAAATCAAAATAATGAACAAACAAATGTCCAATAATTAACTGTTTTATAAATACTTTAACACTTTTAGATTATCTACATGGGATTAATAATTTACGGTCCTGGCACGGCTTTAGAAGCTGGTAAGTTCCCAACACTGATTTAAATCCGGTAAGTTATTTACTGTACGACCCTGACTTGGCTTTAGAAGCCGGAACGACTGGCGCAGTATAAGAAGCCGATAAATTTAAACTGTACGGCTCTGATGGAGCTTTTGAGTCAATAAGTCATTTATTATATTGACCTGGCATAGCTTTAGATATCCATAATATTTAAGGTGTCTCAGTGGTATTATTCCGCCATTTTTGTCTAATACTTGTTCATTTAGGTTTCATTCATTAAAAAAAATTAACAAAATAGTTATTTAAAATGTGAAGAAAGTTTCAAAAGTATTTAAAATTATTATTCCCTATCACTTTCACAACATTTTAATTACAAAAAAGTGAACTGAAACACACAAGCTTTAAATCTGTTGCTGGATTTGCAGAACAGAGAAATTATGCAAGGGAGATAATTTGATGAAAAAAATTGAACAAAGATATCACTAGAGAAATTAACATTTCGCAAATTATCACTCTTATTTCAACGGTGACCCCTTATCTTTATTTTTTATTTGTAAACTATATCATGATTTCAAAACACATGTAAAGTAAAGTTAATTGAATAAAGAATCTTATATAGTTTCCGATTTTAATTTTGTAAACAAATTACCGTCACCAATTAACAAAAATAAAAACGAGACGTTCGAAAAAATACGGAAACTAGGTCGCTGATAACTTCAGCAGAGCCACCATTTTGTTTAATTTGTGATGTCATAAAATGCCTAGGAACTCGAAGACAAATGTAAACAACGAGAAGTTCTGCAATGAAAAAATAACGACTTTATTTCGATTCGCTAACTTGGTTCGATCAAAAAGATCTAAATTTAATAACGTTAGCCGGCAAAAAATATTGTGAATTCATAAAATAACAACAAAACATTTCCCATTTTTTGAAAAAAATGAATGAACTTCATTTCCCGCGCAATCTTGGGAGAATTTGATACAAAACCTAATAAACTATTGTATAGAAATAAGAAGTAAAAGACGATAAACAAGTTATCTGAATTTTGAAAGCTGGAATATTGTAAAATATCATCCCGCTCGCCAGAACATGAAGCTTGGGGCTCGTTCGCTGCGCTCACTCGCCCCTGTGCTTCAAATTCTGGCTCACGGGATGATAATTTACGATATACAGATGTAAAAATCCAGATAACATATACTTATCAGTTTCTCTTTACAGCTTTCAGAATTTTATTTTTTTTACAGTAACAGTATTTTTTACAGATCAAATGAAGAGATTAATGTAATTTACATGCACATAAGACAAAACGCTATTAAATACAAATAATCCATATCTATTTGATCATTGTGGTTTTTTTTTTGCTTTGTGGTTGTCTGGCTTTGTTGTTTTCTTTGTTCTCGTTTTTGCCATTTCTTTAGACTTCGATTTTTGTGAATATCACTCCTTTGCTCCTTCTGCATTTTACTGCCGTTGTTTCACAAAGTTTAAAGTTTGGTGCACCCTACGATGTGCAAGAACAATTACTAATAACAAAATACCGAACTAACTGTGAATTTATTTTCTGCATATGCGCATTTCGACAACTTATGTCTCTTCAGTGCAGATAAAATCTAAACGTTTGGAAGACCACATATTCAAAGATGTTTAAAAACTGATAGAGAACAAATAACCAATATGATCTAAATGTAACGCCAAAATCAGCTTAAGACAGAGCTTTGCATGAGAGAGATAATCCTTAGGTTTCAACAAAATTTACAAAAATTTAGATATTGCAAGGTTCCAAATAGAATCGGCTTTCGGCTCAACACCGAAGTACTGACTACAGGGCTGGTGAATAACCTCGAGGACTAACAGTCATTAAGTAAATAATCATTAAGTCAATAATCATTAAAGCCAATTTAAATTTGATTCATAGTCCTAGTCTAATGTTTCAGCATCCAAACGTACATCCCCTAGTACCACCTATAGTAGAATTCATTAAACATAGCTAGTACTCCTTTTACTTAAAATATTTTTGGATATTCATGGAAGTGGTGACACATTTTTGTTTGTCTTTTCCAGTAACTAAAATGCCGTTTTGGGTATCAGTAATATGTATTACTTTGGCCGCAGTTTTATATACATCTATTGTAAGTTTTTGTAATTAAAACCATTTTGTTGTCATTAATTCTAGAAAAAGGTTAATTACTACATGTCTTTGAAAACATTACTAAATAAACAATGGCAGGATATTGAGTAAATGCACATGAGACAAAGAACCAAGTAATGGAACAAAGCTTTTGTTGTTGTTCTTGACCTCGCAGGCACAATATAAGGCATTAAACAAAGAGATTTGCTCATGCCTCATAGTAAGTTCAAGACAGCCTTAGCAACGGTTTGAGCGGAATGCCTTGCTTATCGTCGAACATGAGACATTGGATGCGGGATCGTCGACGAATAATTGATTCACAGGCAAAATCCTCTTTAAATCACTGTCATCTGTTGCCAGACAAAAGCGCTAAGGAAGTATATCCCAATATGTCAGAATTTTTCTTTTGAATTCAATTATTACTGCAAATACAAAGTGGATTCCAATAACGTGAATGTTATTTTTTTTCAAAATTACCTTTTTTGTTAAAAAAACAGAGTCCCAGATGAAAACAACACCATCAAATATCTGTGTCACATCGTATAAAAATGTAACTATATTTGAAAAAGGTCAAATTCATTGTTCCGAAAGTTATACGATAACCTCAAAGGGCGACAGCAACGCCAATTTAGAGATATACACTTTGTCATGTAAGTTGATTTTCCAATTTTCAAGTAAACTTTGCAAAAAAACAGGAGAAGAAATTTAGTCCAGTTTAGAGTGAATATCAAAATTTGAACAAAAAAATATAATGTTTAGTGAGTAATAATAAAATTGTAGCATATCATCCCTTACTGTTATTGTAAAATAAACATATTATTCATTTTTTAAACAATTGAGCGATGTGATGCTTATCGGATCAGAATAAGAACCACTAATTTTATTGAAAAAGGCTTTGAATTTCGGTTCTTTGTGTCTTTGAAATTTGAATTTTGTCACACAACTTTCTGTGATATTAATAAGAGGAAGACAAGGGATGTAACAAAGTGATAACAGGAAACATCTACAATGGCTGAAAATTACAGTCACATGCCACTATCTGCCAGGGAACTACGCAGGAAAAACACAAACAAGACGAAGGAGAAACGTTAACAACGATAGGAACTCGGGACATCAGGACTTGGTACCGGCACTAGCAAAATCCAGCGGTAGGGTTAAACCGATTTATCGGTACCCTAACCTCCCCTTTATTGCTTTATCTTATTTATATTCAAGTACTAAATCTTGGCAAAATTATCTGTATTGCTGTTAAAAGTATGTATAAGATGACATTGAATAAACTGTAATTTCTACAATTTGTTTAGAGAGTAAACAATCAGTTTAAGTTGTTAAAGACAAGAAAGTGAGAGGAATTTATGAAAAACAACTTTCTGTATGATGACGCTTTTTATGGCTTTTTATTTCGAGAGTCTTCACGATTCTCAGAAATAAAGATTGAACACGAATATAATTTAAGATAATTAGAGACAACGACCCAAAGAGGAGTAATAACAACTCAAAGCCACCATAAGATCTTCAATGAAAGGCGAGGAAACCCTACACCCAACGGCAGGTCGGAGTCGGTCCCTAAATAAAGAGTAATCAAGTTCAGCGAAATAAACACCATACTAGACTCCTATATAGACATAAATTTATTAAGCCTTTGTGTGTCTTGTCTGTTTTCTAGTTAGTTTACTTTATGTCTATAGGAGTCTAGGATGATGTTTATTTTGCTGAACTTGTTTACTCTTTATTTAGGGGCCGATTCCGAGTTGCCATTGGGTGTGGGGTTTCCTCACCGTTCATTGAAGATCTTATGGTGGCTTTGAGTTGTTATTACTCCTCTTTGCGTCGTTGTCTCTTTGACACATTCCCCGTTTCTCTTCTTTTTTCTTGTAAAGTAAACTAAGTAGAAAACAGACATGACATACAAAGGCTTAATAATTTTTTTTAATTTGCTTCTGGTTTTTTATGAAACATTGTTTAAATCACTTATTATGAGTATAAAAACGAATTAGCTTATCCTTTAAAACTCATGTCAAACGTTTTTTCTCCTTTATTTTTTACCTTTTTTAGCTACCATTTTTTTCAATACTTTATTCTCACTATATATAATAGAAATCTGTAAAAACAATATATTTGGTTCGGTAATATTGTTAGACTTTGTCATTAATCTAACATTTCGGTATCGATGATGTGTTTTGTGCTATGTAATTTTGTTTTTCAACAAATATATATTGCAGAGAAATCGACATTAAGGAATACAATATTAGCAAATTTACTTCAAATTTTGAATTTATTTGGACAACAACATCAATCGTTTGAACAATGTTTATGGCAATCAGACGACATCGATAAGAATTATCCTCTTATATCAAATTCAAATTTCTTTTAAAGTGTAGTAGTTAATATGTAATTCCAGCATCTTTGTTGCGGTTACAGGAATTTTTTGTCAGAAGATCAAAATGCAGATCCCTGATACAAGTATGACGTTCAACAATTGGTTTTGCGAATTTTGAAGTCGCAAGAAATTTTACATGTGCTGTAGAAATAGTGAAATATTCTGAAGCACCTAATAATACACAAGTTCTTAAATTACCACCCATGCTCGTTCTACTACTGCGCCGTTTTAATGCTCTTTTGTTTAGTTTGCATATTGAATGACCGTGATTTTGACCCTTTGTATTAGATACCAGTATTGAAAGCGGGCTCTACAGGTAGTTCCTACCATTGGTTCCTGACAATATTGGTCATATATGCAGACTCCACTATCTTTTTCACATATCATAACATGTAAATATTTTGCCCATGAACATTCTTTTTAACTTATATTCTAAAGGCATATACCTTAAACGAATCTCGGACGCAAGTTTAGAAATTGGCAGTACTCCTTCACTTGATTTTCAAGACTCACAAAGCTCTATACAAAGACGATCAAAAAAATTAAGAAATGGGTTTCCCGCCAAAGTTTTAATTGATTGTTTCTCCAAAACCAAACGCCTGAGCTTATCTTTTTATTGTATTTTCAACTTTGCATTTAGTCCTACTAATTGGTTATTTGTTCTCTATCAGTTTTGTAACATCTTTGAGTTAATGGTCTTCCAAAAGTTTAGCACTGAAGAGACATAAGTTGTCGAAATGCGCATATGCAGAAATTAAATTCACAGTAACCTCGGTATTTAGTTATCAGAACACTTTTTTGCAATTATCAGAATTCCAATATTTTCTCCATCTGACTGGCAGGGAACAAGTTTTCCATTTCGGTAGTTAGGGGACGACCATTTGATTTTCAGGGGAGGGCTTGGGCGATTTTGCCTAGATTGAAAATCTCGAACAAATTATTTTTTTCACAAATGCCACCTCGGATTATTTATTTCCATTTGTAATAAAAAAAAAATATTCTTCAAAGCAAAGTTAAATTATTTATTTTCACGAGATGTCCGAAAGAATATTTATTTTCACGAGAAGTGAGATTAAATTATTTATTTACAAAATCGCTACCCCCCCCCACCTTGAAAATCAAATTGTCGTCCCCCTAATCTTACCAAAGCCAGGTAGTATTGATAGGTGTTTAGCTGGGATGTGAAATCAATTGAAACTTTTTGAAAAGAATAGTAACAATCGAAAAATGAATGTCATTAAGTATTTGGTCAAGATAGATATACTATTCTAACATGGCTCCTTTAAATCGTCAACCAGTATAATACTCGATAACCATATATTTCGCACATGCGCAAATGGTATCGGAAAATGAGCAAACGGGATGAAAAACAATACTGTTTTTTATTTTGTTCGTCTTTCTTTATAAAGGAAATAAAGGTTAAGAACAGTTTTTAACTAAATCATGTCATTCAGACAAGTAAATGTGTATTGTTTTTGCTTTCGATTTGAATTTTGAACTTGCATCTGTTTGAAAACGTCAGATTGTGTATTGTGACGTCATAGACACAAACAGCAATGGAGACGGGAAATCCGCCTTCTCTTAGGTCGCTTCAGAATGGAAAACTCAATTTTCTGTCATATTAGAATCGAAATAATTCATGGCAGGTATATGGTTATTGTCATTTAACCATGGGCTGGGCCTTTATATTCGTAAATTTAACCCCTCGCTAACGCTCTGGGTTAAATTCGAATATAAAGGCCCAGCCCATGGTTAAATTTCCAATAACCATATACCTGCCATGAATTATTTCTTAAGTATACTACAGGTATTGAGTCTGACTTGTTCTTTAAGTTATAGGGCAAGATAAATATTGGATATGAGGTTTCAAAATTAGTCTCTGAAATACTACTTTATTATTATACCCCCGAATTAGTGATATAGTGATCATGGTGTCTGTCCATCCGTCCCTTCGTTCCTTCGTTCGAACGTTTGTTTGTCCGTCTGCCATAGGGTACTTACTTTGTGGCGACAACTCCTTCTAGAGCAAAGGGTGAAATTCATTGAAACTTTAATGGAATGTTTAGTACACATTGCTATTGTGACCATCTGTTTAGATTGATTAGATTTTAGTGAACTCTAGCAAAATTAAAATTATGCATCTATTTTTGCCAGGGAGGTATAAAAGCTGTGATATGGACAGATGTTTTCCAGTCTGTTATTATGTCAATGGGAATATTGTCTGTGTTGATAAAGGTATCCATTAAATTGTGTTTGAGAAAAAAAATATACAGAAATATTATAATGAAAAAAGTGTGTACATGTAAAATAAAGCAACAGAGGAAATATTTTGTTTGTTATTTTTGCAACAATTAATTAATTACAGAGTATTAACAATCTAACGTAAATATTGTATACAAGTAACAGGCAATTGTTTGTAAACATTTTATCGATTAAATGATTTGAAATTTTCTTCTACAGATGAGAGACAATGACAACAAATCGGATTTAAACTGAGGGACAAAATAAGAATTACCGAATTATATTTTTTTTTTCAATCAACCGATTTTTATACACAAGTATTTACAAAAAATACCCTCGAACTTCCAATTATTTTTGAATAATTTCATTAGCGTGGAATAAAATTTAAAAAAAGACTTGCTGTAATAATCTTATTAATGATAAATAAAAATACACTCGGATTTAGTTTAAGGTTATATATATTCAATTTTGAAGAATTCCAAGGTATGGGAAGTAAAGTAAGCGAGAACCAAACCGCCAGTCTAAAACGAATTATCCAAGGACAATTGCAACATCGCAAAACAAAGAAGAAAAGACATATTTAACATGAGCACGACAAAAAAAAAATGCAAAACATACTTATTGTAAAGATGATCAACACGGATCCAATAACAAGCATGGATGAGATCAGGTGAAGTTAGCATCTTTTGCTTCTTTTAGATACCCGCTGTGCTGAACATGTCAAAGCCGGTAGTAATGTCAATCCTATAGAGGAAACAGCAATCTTAAGTTTTTTAAGGGAAGGATCTTTTGTCATCTTGGAAACTGGTATCCAACAGCGGTCCACGAAATAGTTATGTCGACCGTTAAACGTCTGAAGTGATGACAGCAAGTTATTGCTAACATTCCCTCGTTAAGGTAGCCTATTTGTGAGCAACCGAGCTCTACAAGGGAGGTCACTGTATCGACCACAGGCATTTGAATAGCGAATGAGTTTTGAGATGTACACTCTATAAACTATATTTCTCAACATTCTTCATTTCAAGAAAAAAATTATGAATATTTTTCAGCTTAAAATGCACTGTTTTATATGTAGGGTACCTTAATTGTGGGTGGAGTAACAGAAGTTTACAACATTAATGCTGATAATGGTAGACTTTATTCCTTCAAGTAAGATACAATAATATATATGTAACCTTTGACTCGTATACATTTACTCCACATTCGTCAATTGTTTATAAATAGATAGCAAAATACCGAAGTTACTGTTAATTTAGATTCTGAACTTATGTCTCTTCAGTGCAGATCAAATCAAAACATTTGGAAATCCATATATCGAAATATGTGTAAAATCTTAATAGCAAACCAAAACCAGATAAGTACAGAGCTATGAGAGAGGGAGATGCTTCCTAGTTTTGAACAAAATTTTGTTAAATTTAGGTACTGAAAAGTTTCAAATAAAATCTGTTTTCTAGCAAGCACCGATTGGTGAATACCCTCGGGGATATGACTTGAAAGACCTATAATCGTTAATATCAATTGTGAAATCAAACATTTTGCAATGCATGTATCATAAGTAAATTTACATTAACTTCGGTATCATATAAAATTTTAATGCGTTAAAAAGCCAAAACAATAGGACCAATAATCGGAAAGAGTTACATAAGTCTAATATAAGCCCTCCAAAGAACTCTGTATGATGTGGTAATCATAAGATTTGAAAAAAGGGGCGATAGTATGTTTGGTATTCTATTATCATATGCACATTTCGACATTCATACTCACGACGTCGACAACAGTGAGCGTCTGCTTCACCTTGCATAAATAGATATTAACAGTTAAACTTTAATAAATCAATTGCAATGCCACAGAATTAGCCATATCTGAATCATAGAAACAACAAAATGTGGATCATTTGATACAGTAAATGCAAATTCGACAACTCGTGTTTTTTCTTCAATTTTTATAAAGTCCATCATTTGGAAGAAAGAAAAATAAGAACTGACAATGAAAGCAAACGCAGATACTGCTTGCTTTTATTATACTTTTCAAATAGTATACTGATATTATTCCAATTACAAAAATAAACTGAAGAGGAATTTGACAAATAACTGTCAAACAAAAGAGCGACTTGGCTCCGTTATCCATTAAACATTTTGATAATACCACATATACGTAAGCACACACTTAAAGGGATAATACCACATATAGGTAAGCACACACTTAAAGGGATAATACCACATATAGGTAAGCACACACTTAAAGGGATAATACCACATATAGGTAAGCACACACTTAAAGGGAATATTCAAATTCAGAAGACATACAATCTTAGAGACAACCATCATTGAAAACAAATTACCTGAATTCTAAAGATAAAAAAAAAAGATTTACGAGTCATCTAAAAATATCACGTATCGGGTCGAAAATTACGATTATAATATCCATCAAGTCAGCAGCAGTTTAGTGATACCTTATTTGTTTTGTAAAACGATTACTTGAATTTATGATTTTCACTACAGATCATTTCAACTTTCTCTAAACAAAGTAAAATAAACCATATATCTTGACACTGGGAAATGTTGTGAGTGATGTAATCAGTTGGAGATATAAAAAATAACCGATTATAGATCATCATGTACTATTTGTGTACATTTTTTTTATTGATAGCTGTAAGGGCTATTTAAGGTAGTGATATGCAATGCCTTATTTTAGCGTTTTGAGACTTGTTTAGATCCACACTGAAAGGATATGGGGTGAATGGACACGAAAAAAAGTCTCTACAAAGAATGGTTAAACCGATCAAGGAACAACGCTTTTATTGATGTTCTTTATTGTTGTTATTGTTTTGATTTATTAACCACCATTTTAAATTTTGAAAATTTTAAAATACTTGAAGAAAATGGACAAGCTCATATTCCACTGTTATTGTGATGAGAATATACATCAGTTGATGCTTTGAGATAATGTTTGCCAGAAAGAGTAATTATTTGTAAACATTATTTTTGCACCAATTTTTAAGTTTTGATCCTGATCCCACAGTAAGACATACATTCTGGAATTTAATGTTTGGTGCCATTTTGCGGCATATGGCTATAGCATTTAATCAAGCTACTGTGCAAAGAGTAAGCTCCATGGCGAAGGAAAAAGATGCCAAAAAGTAAGAAGTTATTATCGACAACTTTAACTCGAAATATTGTGTTGTTCATATCGTTACAACAAATTCAGGGACTAAGAGCCTTAGTTTTTAGGAGCATTCGATATCCTCTGCTTTTATCCATTAAAACATGGTTAAATATTTTTGTACATGGATTATTTTGTCTTGGTCATAGGTCATTTTAAAATGCATAAAATAGACAATGTACAAATTTTATCAACTTCCAATCGATTTTCAATTTGTTTTGCCTAAGTTGTTCTAAAAGGAAAGCTTTACAGGGTTTTCATTCTAATTATAAATGTTCTGACACTTGTACTCCGTTAAGTTGGAAAACGGTTCATGATTACTGTTTAGTGACAAGATCGTCTTTATAACGGAAGCTTAAATTAAAGGACTGGACTGCTTTTTATCTTTGTTTTCAAGACGACTTCCGAAGTTTAAAAAAGATAGTCTTAAAAATTTGGACATATATATTGTCCAGCATAAACTCTAAAACTTTAATCATTTCTTCCTCTGTATATTTTTTTACAATTCAAATCGTATTAACAAAATATGCTTGTTTTCTGCCTAATTGTGCTTATATATCTCTTCACCGTTCTTATGGAAAAACATGTATGAATTAAATCTTTCCACTGAAATTTTAGTTGTTCATGAGAGATAGTATGAATGTGAGAACCGAACCGTCAGTCTCAAATGAACAATCCAAGGACAATGGCAACGTCTGAAAAACAAAGAAACAAAGACATAACATGAGTAGGACACAGAAAAGAAAATGTAGACACATATATATACAAAAAAAGAACAACACGGACCCAATAAAAAAACATGGGTGAGATCAGATGCACCGGTAGAGTAAGCATATCCTGCTTCTTTTAAGAACATGTCAACTCCGGTATTAAAGTCGAATCCGATAGAGGAAAAATTAACTTTAGTGGCAAAGAGAAAGATCTGTTGTCATCTGGGAAACAGATATAGGGAGGTAAAAATTTTAATGCTGTTACAGTGTGATAATGATTTAGAGTTTAAGATGTCAAGTCGATCTTTAGTGCATTTCAATATCCACATTTCATTTACACGCGTCTTGAAATGACCTCTTTAACTAATGTCAAAATGGAGGTTAACAGCTAAAAAATATGTTTCTTGAACATTTCGTAGATGTACTGATGTATCGTTGTTTGTATGGACATTTGCGTAGTTTCAGTACCCAGTGCAAAGAGATGATATCAATATCTTCATTTATCATTTGGTCGAAATTCCAAAGGAAAGCAAAACAGATTTCTGATTCTATTTTATTAGGGGCCTTATCCATAGGAAGAACGACATATTTGTCATGAAAAGAAAATATATATTTGTCAACAACTGCATTTTAAAACTTGATGTTGCATTAGTTTTCAAAGATTCTTGTCAGTTATTGATTCATTTCATCTTGTCCTCTACAGAATACATGAGAAGTTGAAAATTTTGCTTCTAGTTGATTAAGTGTATTTATGGAATTTAGGTCCTTTTGTAAGGATATCACGGAGATGCTTGCTTTCAATGATGCTCAAGTCTACTGTTATAACTAATAACTAAATACCAAAGTAACTGTAAAATTAATTTCTGCATATGCGCATTTCGACAACTTATGTCTCTTCAGTGCAGATAAAATCTAAACGTTTGGAAGACCATAAACTCAAAGATGTTTACAAAACAGATGAGAACAAGTTACCAAAATGGCCTAAATGTAAAGCCTAAATCAACTAAGGACAGAGCTTTCAATGAGGGAGATATTCATTAGTTTTCAACAAAATTTACATAAATTTAGATATTGTAAGATTCCAAATAGAAAAACGTGACCACAAGGACTATATCTGTATGATGAATGAACTATACGAAACTTATATGACTCTCAGATGAAAACCCTCACAGGTGTCTCTAATCGTGATGTCCACATTTTTAAAGCGGTAATACGATCAATCGGAGTGTCACTTTAGGGAAATTTTGAATTAGTATTGAATTGTAAAATGCTAGGAAGCGTCATTTATCGATATGAAATTCGCATTAACCATCTTGCAGATACAACTCTGAGAAGTACCGTGAACGCTTCAAGGATTGAGACATGGTGCTCCTACAAGGTATGCGTCTCCCGCTAGGCATGCATCACTAGATATAGTGCAGCAGGTTTGCGCCTGTCCTAAGTCAG